>JANHFT010001421.1:0-19027 GCA_032467955.1 Pseudoxenodon macrops
AGAGGTGGTATTTACTGGTTCTCCAAACTACTCAAAATGTCCGCTACCGGTTCTCCAGAACTGGTCAGAACCTGCTGCAACCTACCTCTGAGCCTGGGGCCCTGCGTGTGTGACCTGGCTGTGTGTCGATAGCTGTTTGGAGGATGCCCAACTTTATTTTTTTTTATATCCAGTTTTAAAATATTTTTTGATCGATTTCATTGTAAGTCACCTAAAATCATGAATAAGAGACGAGTAATGGCTGGTGCATTCTGGATCAGTTGTAATTTCTGAGCAGTCTTTGAGACAGGAGGACATCTTCATTTATTTTAATCTTCACCCAATCAGATGTGGCAAACAGGCATCACTTTTTGTGTCAGACATACAAGAACAGAAAAACAAAATAAAACAAAAAGAATTAAAAAGAAAAAGAACAGCACAAAAATACAAAGAGTTATTCCATACCATTTACTAAGATAATCTATACGGTTTACCAAAGCAATTATTTGGAAATATATTCTGCCAGTTTTAGGAAAGTGATTTGTTAAGATGAGAAAATTAAAAACATAATTTCTAATCTATTTAATATCACATCTGAAGATTTTAGAAGCATAGGATATATACAACATTTTACTTATGTAAAACACGATTAAAGGTTACTAGGAGCGTTGCAAAATACTTCAATATTATCTATTGAATGAACATTTGTTATAAATGTGGAAAAAACTTGCTTATTATATTAAAAATCCAAAATCTCCTTTTCACTGGAGTTGAATAGGATATAATGGAACATGTAAACTTGTTAGAGAGTTTTACTGTAAAGTACTCAGAAAGCTTTTACTATTGTTAAATTTTCATTAAATAAAAAGTGAATAATCCAAACATTCTAATATAGACATTCACAAAGACTTATTTGAAAATATTGTGATTTTTTTCAGATTTGTGTAATGGTTAATTTAGCATTCGGTCTGGATGAACTTAAGGCACAGTAAACAATGACATTTTCCTGGATATTTTAGGCTTTAACCATTTTTTAGGATTTTCTTCTTTTTGGGACTAAATTGCTATATGAAATATACTGCACTATCTGATTGGTTCTTGCTTTGCAAAACCATAAAATCCAGTTTGACTTTCTGATACCCATGTGGTTTACGGAAAATGGTTTTAAGAGAAAAATGCAGTCTTCTGGCAAACCTAGAATATACTTTGAGGGGGGACAATGTATGTATACGGTTTTTGTTTTTGTTTTCATTTTACGCATGTTTTGTGTAGTCTTGTCTAGTTTTGTTCTGCTTTTGTATTTCTTTTTCTTTCTTTTTGGAGTCTGTATTTTAATGTTAAGAATAAAGATAAAATTTATAGAAAAAGAAAAAAAAGAGAACTTAAAAAGACTCACTGTAAATGTGACATGATCTTGATTTGCACACTAGTAAATGGATTTGATTTTTTTTTATGAATGACTGCATATCAAGCTTTACTAATAAGCCCAGGCTGTGGAGCTTTCTGTGTTTCTTTAATTTTTCTTTTTGACTAAAGGATGCAGCAGAGAAAGCATTGATGAGGTGTCATTTAATTTTACTAGTTGCATAACTGCTTTTAACTACTAAACTCTCTCTTGATTAAAATAACAATTGAGCCTATAATTTTTCTGAACAGCTGCTGCTACAGGGGGTCATTACCTTGGAGAGCTGGGAAATAATTGTACTCCTAATACATGAGTTATGTATTCTCATGTTTTACAGCAATGCACAAAGTTTAAAGCCTATAGTAGAATGTTATTTGAAAGCTGTCAAACCATGTTAAAAAAGACTGCATCGTCAAAGGCCCTTGTGGCCAGGATTCAACATGTAGCCTTGTCTTACTCATTATAAAATACATGTTTATAAAGTTCCACAGAGCATCCAATTCCCAATTCACTTATATCAGCAAGACTTAACTTGCTCATTAATCTAAATTCTTTTGCAACTTTAATCTACATGTTTAATTAATCATAAAATGAGGCGGTAAGTAATTTCAGCAATGTGTGGCTTGTTATCAGATGCATTTAATCACTCTTCTGTGAGCTCATTTGGAAACACCTGAAGATGTCGAGAGCAGTTTGAATAAGCATAAATTATTCTTTGTCAGTGTACTTCACCCAACTAATAAGACATTAATTTAAAAAAGGCACTGTTCATCATTTTTAGATCTTCACCAATATTTTTAGCTCAGCAGGATAACTGTAATTGTACATATGGCACAATTTACAACATAGTGCCCAACAGTAGAACAGGAAATATTATTCAATTCATTTTTCCTGTTTACATGTAATTACTTTGTATAATCTCGGGCTGAATGAAGATTAACCATAGTTATCAAATCCTAAACATTTATCTGTTCATGGAACAAGTTGCTAGTTAATTGAAATCATAAAAGCCAGATAATTTAACAGTTGTACGAATAAATCTTTTCTATATTTCCTTAGTGAAAAGTTATTTTATGTTATTTCTTTTTGTGTGTGGGTCCAGATATGTGGCTGAAACAATGGGATATGTTTTTCAAGTCATTAAAAGGAAATCTTCTTGATTTTTTGAAATTTGGATGATTGTCTGAAATAGATTCGAAGCCCATGGGATGATGATGGTGGTTGAAAGTTCAGTCATATGAACATATGAGTTATGTTCATATAATGTGGGATGTAACCTACTGTATTCAAATAAATTATCCTAACCTAAAGTTTAAAATTTCTCTTAAATTTGAGATACAAATGTATGCTACTTTTGGGGAGAGAGCTATACTAGTTTCCTAGTTATTTAAATTAAATATTTGTTCAAATCTCTGGCATTTTATAATTCCAAACTGGACTGTAGCTATTTCAGATATTAGTGAAGAACTGAAAACTCCTGTAAATTCTTTTTTAGACAGCAACAATTGGGTCAGCCTTGGGAAGCTATGAAAAATGCAGAAGAGGTTATTGTAAGACTGGAAGTTATTTCCCCATCCTGTATTAGCTATTTGTTTATTATCTATGGCAATATTCTGAAAACAAGTATGACTCTTAGTGCTTTACGAGTGATATTTCATAATGGTGAACAATATAGGTAACTTTGATACTTCAACTTCATTTTGTTATGTGCATCTTCACTCCATATTTTTAAGGCTCCAGTTAAAGATGGTACATTGATCACAGTATTAGAATAATCTCTGGAAGCTGTGTTACTTCTTTTTTCCTTGCTGACAATCGAACTCTCTTTCTCTAAGCAATTTGTAGCTTTCTTTTACTTTATATCTGTAATGATGGAGGACTTTTTGCAATACCATATAATACCGACTAACAGAAGAATGTTACCATGATCTGCGGAATCTATCCATATTTCATTTAAGACCTGTCTGAATATACCTCATGCCCAGCAATTCAAGAAAAACATGATTTGTTGTATTCATTTATTGTAATGAAATCCATAGTTGATATTGGACTATTTTAAATTTAATGCTATCTTTTTAACAAAGCATATCACACTGGAAAGGGGGAATATCTGATATATATCAATCAACAATATATAACTTCTTCCATAAGTTCAATTTTTTGCTGTTTTCTACAGTTACTTAGTCATATAATTTTGGGGACAGAATTTGTGATTTTCTGGAGTTCTTGAAAGAACCAATTAGCAATCTCTTATATTAGCATTTATACATTTTTATTGTATTCTCATTGTTTCTCAGTCTTCCTAGATAAATGAGAAACATGACCAGATAAAATGACCTAATTCTACTTTAATGTAAAGCTACATTAACAGAATCTTGCAAGTCTGAAAGTACAAATCTCCCTCCATCTCCTTTAGAGCGTGAGAACTTGGGGGGGACAATCTTTTCTGAGCTTCTTTCTCCATCCATTATGCAGCTGCAGGCTGTGCCCTCTCTTATCTGACTGTTCCCTAGGCAGCATCTATTTCCCCAATTTCCCAATATTACTCTCACATACCATTACGCTGATCTTGTGAAAGGTTTGGTGGTGTGGGTGAGCTATCATTTCCTGGAATTTGCCTTGCCTATGAAGAAGGTTAAAAAAAAACCAACTAAGATGCTATGAACCCCCAAAATAGGATGTAAAAGAGAATGAGGGTTATATATACAATAAGGATGGTGATGATATAGATGTTGGAATAAGAAAATATTACAGAAATCAGTTTTAATAAATTATTTCAACTTTCACCCTTATTTGAAATCAGCAAAACTAATTGTAAATTGTATTTATTTAAAATATACACCCACTCTTTCTCATTTTATGGCACCAATAGACCTACAAATATGCGTGTAATAAAGAACTAGGAAATAGCAGCAGCAGAAAAATCTTGGGGGAAAATAACTCTAAAAGATCTGGTGAAAAAGAAATAATTTAAATCCCCATCTAAATTACAACAAGGAATCAATTCCAAAGACAAAAGATTTAATAAACATCAATACCGGTACCAAATTCTTTCTTTGTTATGGTAAAGCTTAGATGATGAAGGCGGTGCTAATAACGTTTGTGTTTAGATATTTCAGATGGGGAGTAAACTATAAATTCCACAGAGAATCAAGGATTATGAAATCATCTATATGGGAATATAAAAAGGGCCCATTTTTGCAAAAAACGGAGCGCACAGAGGGTTTGGGAGGCTTGCAGAGTGCTTCTGGGGGCTGGGGAGGACAAAAACTTTTTTTCTTTACTTACCTCTTCGAAACCTTGGTGTGTCTTTTACACCAGTGCATCTTATAGTCCAAAAATATGGTAACTGTTTGATTAGCGTTCCCTGTTTATTAGCGCATAATATGTGAACAGGATCTGCATGGAGTCAAGCTCTTTTGTGTTTCCGAATTTCAAATAAAGACCTATTTGCTTGGTCCCCAGAAATCATCTAAAAAGGTTCTTCACAAAACATATTAACATGAGCAAAGCATTTCTCCTTGAGACATTACAGATAGTACTTGACTTTCAACCGATTGCTTAGCAACTGTTCAAACTTCTGACAGACCTCCCTGGTCTGTCAGTGGTTCCAGAGTAGGCAATGTTGTAAGATACTGGTAATCAATATGTAGCAATCAGAATTTGGACCTGCAACTTAGTGACTAAAGTGAAGCTATTGCTAAGTGAAACTGCAACTCTGCTTATGATCTTACTTCAGCTTTCCTTTACCTGCTTGTGAAGATCATAAATGTGAGGATTGATCATAACGTTACTTTTTTACATTGTTGTAACTGCAAATGGTTGCTAAATTAGGCACTCGCTAAAGAAGACTACATATAGCCATAATATACTATACAATACAGGAAGAAACCTGCTGAATCAAGGTGAATCTGGTCTAGCATTTTATACCACACATTGGCCAGTCAGATGCATCTAGTAGGCTCATTCATGCGGACAGGAAAAAATATCTTTCCTCCCCTGTTAATGGTTATTAGTTATTATTCAACGCAAGGTGCCTATATTCCAGAAATAGCAAATATCCATTAAGTCTTTAGTCACTGACCGCTCAGTTCTCCATGAATTTGTTCAATTTCCTTCAATATCCTCTAATTTGGTGACTGTTACATATGATGATAATGAACTTTATAGATGAAATATGTATTATCATGCATATAAGCCAATACCTAAGCATGGTTGATGATGCCCTCAAAGAAAAGTTTATTTGGAGAGGGAGAAGTATGCAGTAGCTTCCATCATATTCATTTTATCTTGCGATTGATTGATTGATTGATTGATTGATTCATTCATTCATTCATTCATTCATTCATTCATTCATTACATCACATCACATCACATCATTTTTTACTCTTAGCAACCACATAGATTTTATTCATGAGAATCTATCTTTAACCTGTTTTTTCAAGTTTCTCAATGGTGCACCACTAAAGACCTTATTGCACTTGCTATTTATAAACAGATTGCCTGTAGATGTAGGCTTTGTATACACAAATACAATGAAATATAGGACTTATTCATACAGGGTACAATAAGTTAAAATAAGATCACTGTGTAAATGTATTAGAAATACATAAGCATTTAAATAATGTTTGCATTAGTGAAGTGTATATAAAATTGTAACTGCTTATCGTTATAATGACATATCATAGTTTTCTTTATTGGATTTCACTTTTTTGTTAAAGTATTTTTATGTGTCTTCTAATTAGTTTTGATATTATTATGCCTAAATCATGGAACCGTGGAAAGTTGAGAGGAAATTATGAGAATTAGAATGAAATGAATGAAATTTAAACATTGTCTGTAAACACACATTGATGTTATTAGCAATGAAGCACAAAAATACAACTTGCAGAAAGATTGAAATTGTATTTTGTTGACTGACTGATTACTTGTGTAGTTAATCTTCCATTGAAAATAAATCTAATATATTTTCTTGTATTCTAAGAATCCGTCTTTTCCATTTGACATCAACAAAACTTTCAATTGTTAATGGCAGTTACAGATATTTTAAAAATGACTAAGTGCACTAACAATTTTTCCACCTCACCTAAGTTGAAAAATCAGTATTGATACATTAGATAATTAGGAGAAACAATCAGATTAACATTCAGTGCTTTCCGCCCACTTTTGTCTTGTAAGGTGGATGTACAAATGAATTCCAGGGCCTTTTATAGTCAAATAATGTTTACTTTCTTTTGTCCTAGTTTACACTTGGATCGTTGATATTACAAAAAGTTACAAACTCATCTGAAGCCATTAGAGAGTTGATTACCTATTGCCTAGATTGTGTAAAAAAGCTACATGCCAAAAATGATGACCTACAAAAAGAGAATGAAAGGCTTCTGAGTGATCTGAATGACATGCAAGGGCAGTAAGTTGAAAAATAATATTCACAGGGTTTTTTTTTTACTTTCTTCCGATTCCCTCATACTTTTTGTTATGTGACTATAATGCTTCTTTACTAAACCAAGTTGATTTCAAGTTAATTTACCTTATTTTTTGGAGTATAAGACACTTCCCCCCCCTAACATCTTATAAACTGAATACAGACATTTTCGGCCTCCTGAACTCCCGCCCCTGCATCCCATTTTTGCAAAAAATGGGCCTGTTCTTCACAAAAACGGGCCATTTTTTTCGCAAAAACAGGGTCGTTATTGCCTTCTACCAGCCCCCACAAGCAGTCTGCAGGCCTCCCAAACCCTCTGTGCACCCTGTTTTTCACAAACACGGGTTTGGGGCCCGGGGAGGACAAAATCTTTTTTTTCTTACTTACCTCTTTGAAATCTTGCTGCATCCTATATACCGGTGCGTCTTATAGTCTGAAAAATACGGTAAATCAGTTTGATATGACCTTTGTTGGATTATATCCACCAGTGAAAACACAGAAGTATATTTTCCCACTGTTTAAGTACTGAAAATTTTGAATCTTCCTAGAATATATTGAACACAGATATTTATTGATATATTGACACTCACTGGCATTTTTATCATTTCTAGTCTGTTCCTTCTTACCAATCCCCCAACTAATTAAAACTTAATTTATGTACAGGAGTTTTGCAGGTAGTTGATTAGTGCCTCTAATGTTTCCAACAAGATTTACTGAATTGATCTCAGCAGTAATGATATCCAGTCATTTGCATTTAAATTAGTTTAATTATTTATTAGCTATTGAATATTCACATCATAGGATTATTTGTCATTTATGAAGTTATTTAATAGATAAAGCTGTAAAATCTATGTTTTCCAACATTTTGACATGGACTAGTATGCGTTTCAGGACCCCTGTGCTAGAAGATGATGCTTTATTTTCAGGATGCTAGCAATATGCATGCTAGCAATATCCATTGGGCAAGTAAATTGACAGCACTCAGTATGAGCCTGAATATTTTCTGAAATTTTCATAAGCCATTATATAGGTTTTTAAAAATTCAGCATGTATATTTGATATTTTATTAAAATAATTATCTCTGCCAAATGTAAAATCAATAAATATGTATAATATTTCTGTCTATAATGAAATCATAATGAAATAATTTTCCTGATATAGTTGTGCTTCTATTCACTGTCATCATTTCTGCCATACTTGATGACTTTGATTTAAGCTTCTCAGGGAAGTCAGCACTGTATATATATATATTAACTGTCTTCTTTATTATGCAATTAACAGAAGTATTTATTTTTAAGATTACAAAAATGTGTTGAACTTAAAGAAGAACTGGAAACTGATCTTTATAAGCGATTTGTCTTGGTCCTCAATGAAAAGAAAGCAAAGATAAGAAGTTTACAGAAACAGTTAAAAGAAGTCAAAGAAACAGTATCGGAAACTGCACAAGCAGGGTATAATTTATTACTTTCCTTCCACTAAGTAAACATCATGCATGAAATAGATGTAGCTCTGTTCTCTATCTTGTTCAGGCTTCAACGTTGAAGGACTTCGGTCCTTGAAATAAAGTAATATATTACTTAGTTCTATAGAAGAACTTTAGCAATTCAGCATTCTCATGAATGGCAATGATGCATTCATTTTAGTGTATATTTGAAGCATTCTATTTAATAATTTAATATGTTTAATTTATTTATTAAACTGCATTAAAAAAATTAATGAGAAATGAAATCTACAAACTATTTTCTCTTGCAAAGGATCTATTTATGGGTCTGTGACTGCTGGAGCATACTAATTGGAGATAAAGTTTATTCCTTGTAAATTCATTAAAAAAAAATATTACAGCTTGTGTTGATGCCATTGAACCTAACAATGGGGCCTAAAGTGGCCATTTTTCTTAATAAGATTTAAAGATTTGTTTCCAGCTGAAAGAAAACAGATGGCTTTTGAATAAAGCCCCTCTGTATTCATATATAATTCAAAAAAATATCAAACTACTAAATGTGCAGCGCTTTCACTAATGATAGTATTATAATGCTAATGATATTAGAACCATGCTGTAATCTGTTTTCCAAGACCTAATTGGGATTCAAAGTTTATATGTAACACTCATCAGAACATTTCGAAAGTATTTAAGATGTTCCTTGTAGGAGCTACATCTGTACTCTCCCATCTTTTAAGAATATGATATGAGTCACCCAGAGGTCAATACACACCTATAAATGGAATAAATACAGGTAGTTTGTGGGCAGTGCTGAACGAGTGGTAGATATGTTTGATCCCTGATGTTTCCGCCATTGCAACAACCCTGCAGTCACGTGATTACAATTTTAGGCACTTGCCAGCCATCCCGTAAGTTCCTCCATCTACCTATATCCTCACCCCCCACCCCATATTTGCCCTTTTAGTTGCCCTGATCTCACTAACCCTGCAGGCATTGTCACTTTGGATCTGCTGGCCTCCAACTGACCTTTGCTGCCTTCCTCCTGCCACTGCTCATGAAGCATACCTTCTTCCTTCCAGCTACCTTGTCTAAATTGTGTATGGCTTTCTTATCAGGTTTTGGAAGGCAGGCATGTGGAAGATGGCCCCATCTATTCTGGTATGAAAGAAAAGCCTGGCTAGAAGGATCCTTCTTTTGCATCAGTACAGTAGAGTACATCTAGGCCTTTCTTTCATGTTGTGTTTCGGAATGACGTTTTCTCCCTTCCTGAATTCTAGAAAATAAAATCCCAAAAGAAAGTGATCAGGACTGATTGTTTGGAAATATGTTAATTCATAATTGTAAAAATGGCACTGGGCATTATACCAAGAAATCCTGGAGGTACTTAGATAATCTGCACATTGGCAAAATTTCTATCTGTCAAGTTACCAAAGTCCATGTTGCTTAGATCCACGCAAATACTTTGCCAGTACGTTATGACACGTTAGATTCTCAGGAAGAATTTGATGAATATGAAGGCCAACACCAAGAAAAGACAGCTGTGATTTCATATAGTTATATATATAATAGTTGCCTGTTTTTTTAAGGCTAGAAAAAAAACAATGGCCAAAACTTCCATGTTGTTGCTAATAAAATATTCACATAATTACCCTAAACACCACTGCCATAAGAATGTCTTTACTTAAATAAAATTATGTCCATAATTTTAATATTATGTCCATAAAGTCTTGCCTATTTACAATGCATACTTATAGGCTAAAAATACATATCTTTTTGTTCTATAGAACCTGTTTGTGACCTTGGGGTATTTTTTAATATGTCATTTTTATGACTACCTTCCTTTGCTTTTATTTCTATTTAAATGTATAATGTGAGAATTTATATAATAGGATTCCTGATAACATACCCTAGCATCATCTCTATAGAATTTAGTTATTGGAAAATACTTTATCTCACTGGTTAATCTTTCATGTTAGAATAAATTTGGCATGCACCAAAAGCTTAGTATATACTTGCTTTCCCCCCAAGGCACTGAATGACTGCAAAGTTTGATTTAATATTATAGAAATGTTATATACCGAGTTTTGCTGTGCCATAAATTGGGAAGAAAACATACAACAGTGTCATAGATAAGATATTAAAAGTTTAATGAGAACCAGCATCTGTCAACATTAGTGGTAACATTTAGACAAATGGGACTAACATTGACTTTTCATGGCTTTGAATGTCTCACATTGGCAATGGGACAACAGCTATTAAAGGATTTTTGTAAAATTGAAGCAGGAGATTAGGAAAAGAAAATAGAATGTGGGAATATAATGAATTCGAAAGGAAAAAGAGTGAAAAGTTCACTCTTTATAAAATGTGTGTTCTCTATTCCTTTCAATTATTTATTTAATTTATAGACCCTACCCCTACCCTCATCTCCAACTTACAACTAAGGTAGGTGGAAGGGAGGGAGGGAAGGAAGGAAGGAAGGAAGATGATACAACGGTCAGTATTCAAAAGAAGTATTCAACATGAATAAAAACAAACGAAAGGAGAAAAGGAGGGTTCTACAATCACTTTGTATACAACACCTGAGAAAACAATCTTCAATAGTTTCTTGAATGTCAGAATGGTGGGAATGACACAAATCTCTTTTGTTTATTTTTAATCCCCCTCATTATAACAAGAAATGTGTTTCTAAAATAATTTACTATTACAAATGTTACCCAACATTATAAAGTAAGATTAATTAAAACCATTTTCTATTAAGGCATTTTGTCCCTTTCTTCTCTGTTTATGAACTTCATATGTTCTACAATACTGGTGTGTTTTGATAAAAGTTCTGTATTTTTCTAGGGACACAGTAATTGCTTCAAAAAGTACAGTTGAAAAGGCAAATTATGAAGGAAGCACTGATGAAGAAAGTGAAAATGTAATACAACTGACAACATCAGAGTCAGGTAGACCACGTTGCTTATATTGATGTCATTACAACCATCCATTTTAATTGATTCAATCGGTCACGTTCCTTATTATTAGTTAATATGAAAGCATAATTTTTTAAAATCTTTAATCTTGGAGAAAATCATGCACAATAATTCCATTTTGGTACTTTAAAAATCAAATTATTAAGATTCAGATTTTTCTAATAGTAAGTACAGGAATGAAAGCCGTGCATTGAGATAGAGCACTGAAAATATGTTAAATGCCTTTATAGAATTGGGAATAGGTACAAAATGTATAGTTGACTGAAAGAAGAACCATCTAGTCCCGTGATGGCTAACCTATGGCATGTGTGCCAGAAGTGACATCTCTCTGGGTACTTGAGCGATTGCCCGTTGCTCTTCCGGGTGCACCGGACAACTGGTCTTCACGCATATGGGAGCGCTGGAAACTGGAAGAGCAGCTACCCGGTGCGATGTGTGCGCCGGGAAAATGATATTACGGTTTACGGTGCGCACATGTGCACCAGCCAGCTGTTCTTCACACGTGAATGCATGCCAGAAATCAAAAGACTAGGTGGCCGGTGTGCATGCGTGCAGCAGAAATCAAAGGTTCATCTTCCCAATGTGTGCATGCACACCAGGCGGCTACTTTTCTGGTTTCTGGCGCACGCATGCATACTAGCCAGCTGGTCTTTAAAACCAGAAAACCAGGTGGTCGGTGCGCATGTATGTGCCGAAAACCAGAAGATCATCGTCCCGGCACGCGCATGCCCTCCGGGTGGCTGCTCTTCCAGTTTCTGGCATGCACACCCCCTCTTTTCAGCACTTGGTGCTGAAAAGGTTCGCCAACACTGATCTAGTCAGTCCTAGACTTATTTAAAGACTGACTGATTGCACCCTTGAATAGATTATTATTAATGGGAACTCAGCATAGACTGAACTCGAAAAAGATAGCTTTCTTGACAGGCAGAGAATTCATTGACTTTGTTCCTTTTTAGCCTTATATTTAATTTGGTTAAACTATTTGTTGTTGTTGTTTTTATTATAAGGAGGAAACCATGGTTTTTTTCATTGATTTTGAGACAGATGGCCAAAGGACACTTTTATTGTGAAATCCTTTTTCCCTAACTTCTACCTTTTAGTTTAATCTCCAGAGAATTTTGCTTTGGCCTTTCCAGTAACAGGACTTTTGTCACATAAGTTGTAGTAGACTACTGAAAATCATTGGATATTTTTTCTTCTTCCAGAGGAATTTAGACATTATCCACTCATTTCTCTCAGAAATTTTCGCTCAGAAATTTTATGGAAAATCTCAACTGTTCCTTTTTCTAGTGTTGTATGTTTTTTATAAAGTGAAAAAATTAGCAAATTTTGAAAAAGAAAATATGTAGAAGAGAGACCGGACTTTATTTTTATAAGAATACAAGTACTCCATCCACAAGGGACTGGAATTTTAATTGCTAAGTAATGTAGTTATAAAGCAATATAACACAGGACTGCATCACTTAATGATCGCAACCCTGGTAATTCCTGTCGCCATCATTAAGCAAATTTTACTGGTTGTTAGCCAAGGATTCACCCAGTGCCTTCTAATCTTGAACCTCAGTAAGATAAGGGACTGCTTCCAACTTCTCTCACCCACCTCTCTCACCCCTCATCTTTGCCTTTTTGTTTACCATGCGAGGCTCTGGGGCTACTTGCCACACTCTGGGAAGCCACAGTCAACCCAGCCTAGTCCAGTTACCCTTGCCACCCTGCACTCCAAGATTTCTGCAGCCTTGCACTCTGCCATCCCAGCTCACCTTTGCAATCCTCCTGCCTGACCTGGCTACAGGACTGCTCTGATGCTGGCTTTCAGAGAAAGCAAGAAGAAAGCAAAGATGAGCTAGGCTGGTGGAGCACAGGGTGGTAGGAGGCCAAAAGGTCATAGATGATGGAGAAATTGGCAGGTGGAGGGAGTTGCAGCAACTCCTCCCACCCACCCACCAAAACACACACACAGAGTTATTAGTGCAGACAGGCTGCCAACTGCTGAGTTTTGTTTACAGCAACAGCCATAATTTCCTGCGTGGATTGTAAGTCTCTTCATTCAGCTTGTTGTAACTTTGAACAATCATTGAACAAATGTCATAAGTCAAGAACTACTTTTCTGAATCATGAATTGATACCCCAAGGTCTCTCATAACAACCAAAGACTTTCAATGAATGAAATTATCAAGAATGTAGTTATTTTTTAGGGACGGACGGACATAAATGAAGTCTCCTTAGCAGCTTAGCAGGGAAATTGCTCTCACATTAATTCTTAAGCCTATAAATAATGTTGAAGCAATGTCAGGGCTCTGACATTTGGTCCTAAGTAGATTTGAAACAGACTCTCAATGTGTGGGTAACTTAAATTGCAAGACTCTTTGTAAATCATTGTGCTCTCTCATGTGTTCAAAACAAATTAGAGTGTAATGTTTATAGGTCTCTTAGCTGTTTATAACTTTTACCTGACTCTGCTTTCTTTGGCAAAGCATTGTACCTCTGGGAAGCTGGTTTATTTTGTTTACATATATTGTTGCTCAGTCTGGGCTGTTACAGATGTCTTTGGCAAAATTATCCTCAGATCTTTGATTTGCAAAGAGTACTTTATCCTACTTTTTTTGTCATTCTTTCCCATAACATTTAAGTCTTTCTGTTTGGTATACATTAGTAATAAAAGCACTCTATTCATTATTTTAAGTCATGTCTGGTACTTTTTCACAGATTGATTTGGTTGTATTTTCAGCAATTAAAAGGCTCGGTTTGTTTCTTTCTTTCGCCATTTTGAATCTACATTTGCTATGTTTTGCTTAACATTGCAAAACTCCCATTCCAATGAAATACTGTATTATTTGTTGGTTAATTTTATCTATTTTTTGATAGTCAAAAAGATAAAAGTATCATGGTGAAGTTAGTTAGGCAGGTATTGCAATTAAAAATTAATTATTTTATCTCAAAAAGCGGTTTCATTTATTTCAGAATGCAAGATCATTTTCACATTTGAACCTAATGCAGCACAATGTGCATTCAAAACATTATTTTTCTGCTATGTTTCCATGACATTGCCTTCACAGTTCATGAGTCAGACTAAGCCATCGTTGACTGCCCCAGTATTAAAACAGTTTCCCTCCTTAAATCAGTGACAATTTCAAGGTTCATAAAATCCATGACACTTCATCACTCATTACATCAGTACTGGATAGGATCAGAGAGGTGCTAATTGGGCATTTCAGCCTGGTATGGGTGTGCCCCATCCCTGATGGTTTGTGCTGTGCCAGAACTGACACAGCGGTACTATTGCATTAGTGCGTCAAATTTGTATAAGGACAGTAGAGCTCTATTTTTTAGTGCAAGGGTTCCCTTTCTGTCCTTTGGTAACTCTGTTATAGCTGCATTCAAATGCTTCAACCCTTGTCTACCCAGAGAGCACAATTTAGCAGGTGGACGCTACCATTAATAACCTGTGTGGAATGGTGGAAACAACCAGTAGCCATTAATAGAAATGATAATCTCACCCAAGTACTAGTCTGCTCAGCTGGCAGTACAGCGTTTTAACCTTATGACCTTGTGGCTTTACTACAAGGCTGAAAGAATAGGACAATTTAATGATGGGACCATCCACTCTACCTCTACATCTTGAACAGACTACAAAGGCACTTGAAATTGGTATATTTATGTATGTAAAGAAAGGAAATGAAAAGAAATCCAAAATAAAAATACTGCTTTTTATCATTTCCAGTCTTTAGTTTAGGGATTTTTTAAAGTTAAGTTCAGGTTGTGGCAGGCAGAATGTGGTGTAGAAAGGTTATAAAAAAGAAGGTAAATATGATGGAGCTGATTAAATGCGAAAGGGACACATAAGGTTCATCAATGTGACAGCAGAATTATTCTAATACTAGACAAGTAAAACTTTGGAATACATTCAGAGAAGTATCTGACTTGAAAATAAGCCATGTTGAACTGTATGGCAGAGTCAAACATCAGCACAGGAAATAGAATAGAATAACAGAGTTGGAAAGGATCTTGGAGGCCTTCTAGTCCAACCCCCTGCCTAGGCAGGAAACCCTACACCACTTCAGACAAATGGTTATCCAACATCTTCTTAAAAGACAGATAAAAGACTCTAGATAAAAGACAGCTGACTGCAGCAAGATTGTTGTGTGAATTCTGCTTGTGAAATGATGAACTTTGGACTGGCTTAGACTGATCTTTGGACAAAAACGGAGACTGGATTTTGGCTTTTTATTCTCTGTGCTCCTGTCAAAAGCAAAACCAGGCAAGCTTCTTTCAGAGACTCTGTTTAGGTTAGCATTCCTTGTCTGCTGTTATATCTTCAAGTAAACTACTAATTTCCATAGCAATGTAAAATATTTCCATAGCATATGTGAGTCTATAATGGAAGCCAGAACAAGATAGGGTTAAGGTATAATAAGTATGCACACCAATACGACCCAAAATTTGTTACTTAAAGTTCTTTTTTAAAAATGTCGATAAAAATGGTCTTCAAAGGGTTTTTAATTGCTTTTCCATAGTTGCTAATTGTGTTCAGCTAAAGCTTGGGAAGAAACATTTAAAGGACTTCAACATAGGAAAGTCTTCAGAAATACTCTGACATTTAAATTTAAATCATTAAAGATGATTAGGGGACTGGAGGCTAAATAAAACATATAAAGAATGGTTGCTGGAACTGGGTATGTCTAGTTTGATGAAAAGAAGAACTAGGGGTGACATGATAACAGTGTTCCATATCTCAGGGGCTGCCACAAAGAAGAGGGAGTCAAGCTATTCTTCAAAGCACCTGAGGGTAGAACAAGAAGCAATGGGTGGAAACTAATCAAGGAGAGAAGCAACTTAGAACTAAGGAGGAATTTCCGGACAGTTAGAACAATTAATCAGTGGAACAACTTGCCTCCAGAAATTATGAATGCTCCAACAGCATAAGAAGAGATTGGATAACCATTTGTCTGAAGTGGTATAGGGTTTCCTGCTTAAGCAGGGGGTTGGACTAGAAGACCTCCAAGGTCCCTTCCAACTCTTCTATTCTATTCTATTCTATTCTATTCTATTCTAAATAAATAAATTATTTTAAACACACCTCCTGAATACCGTTTTAGCCATCGTTTGTGTAAACGTAAATGTCAGCATGCTAGGGACACTCTGTGATCCTAGTTATTTTAAGGCAAAATCAGTTGGAAGAAATCAATAGCAGAAGTGGGCTGTCAACTTCTTCTTGTTTGGGAACATCTCAAAGGTATCTTGCTGGTCACTTCTGACTAGATGGGATCTTACAAAATGTGTCTCTAATGCCACCCTGAGACTGGAGACAGGCCTCATAAAAATGCAAGCCAGAAAGTGGGTGCACATACTCAACCATTGGCTCTTTCCCCCCTGCTCTTCCCCCATTGACTATGAGGGATGGTTTTTCAGTCCACATGGAAAAAGATAGTGACAACTAAAATGTCATCATTGGGCTTCTCTCTAGGTCTTCTACTCAGCATGGGATATGATCAGGCCAAAGCACTCCTTAAATAGCGTGTGGCAGATACAGAGTGCCACTTGAAGCTAACCAAACCCCTAACCTTTACTGTCAATGAATCCAACAGGTACTCTGCTTTCCCTTGGCATACTTAACTAACCTCAAAGTTATCAGATTCTGTTGCAGAAATTAAATCCAGAAAGCACACACGGATAAACTGATTCAGCAGGATTCAGTTTAACTTCTTTACATACATAATAACATATTAATAAATGTACAATACCAATATAGGTTCTTCTTCCATTGTAGTAGCGGTTACAAGCAAAACACACAGGCAGAGAGGCAAGTTTTCAGTTCAGAGTTCAGAGCAGACTAGTTTCGTTTTCAATTCTCAGCACAGATTCAGAGCAGCAGGGCTAAACCACGCCCAGGTTCCAATCTGTTTCAACTCCCATTGGCTGACCTTGTTACCATGCCCTATTCCAGTTGATGAATATACTCTGACAAAAGTACCTAACCACTAGAGGGCCTTTACTTTGTCATGCCCTCCCCTCAGCTGTCCTTGAAGGCTTATACAGGAATATTCCCCACCTGGAGAGAAAATGCTCCTATGACTCTGAAGACACAGAGACAACAGAGCATGTACTCCTCCTGTGCCTGTAGTACAGAGGTTTGTACTACCTAGCCTCATCTTACCATTACTTGTATAAATACTCATGAACAACAGGACAATTCTACACCTGTGGGGTCCTTTGTGTTCTCTAAGCTTGGTGATTTTCTTGGAGACATTTCATTACCCAACCAGGTAACATCATCAGTGCTAGAAGGAAGAAGTATTGAGGAGGAGGAAGATTGTGGGGTTCTTGATGCTATCGGAGCTTGGTGGCTTTCTTGCAGACATTTCATTACCAAACTAGGCAACATTATCAATGCTAGAAGGAAGTGGGGTTCGCTCTCACTTTATATACTAGTGGTTTGCCTTGTCAGTGTTGGTGGAGATGGTCTTGGTGGTTCCTTGATTGGCTGTTGCTTTTACCTCCCTTTTGCTTGTGGATACTAACCCTGCTACCCAGTGGTGAAATCCAATTTTTTTTACTACCGGTTCTGTGGGCATGGTGTGGTGGGCATGGTGTGGCTCGGTGGACATGGCAGAAGAAGGATACTGCAAAATCTCCATTCTCACCCCACTCTGAGGCCAGCCAGAGGTGGCATTTGCCAGTTCTCCGAACTACTCAAAATTTCCACTACCGGTTCTCCAGAACCTGTCAGACCCTGCTGGATTTCACCCCTGGTATAGACGTACTGAAAAACCCATACAGATAGTCCTTGATTTATGACTATAATTGAGCCTGACAATTACAGTCATAAATCATGATGGTCGTAAAGTGGATCACAAACAATTTGCCTATTTTTATGACCTTTATTGTGGCAGTCATTAAGCAAATTCCTTGTTCGGTATAGGCATGGTTTTGCCAGAAACTAGAAGATGCCAGTTTCTGCCAAAAGCATCGTATATCATGGCCATTGGGTGCGGCAAACAGCTGTAAATGTAGGCAAGTTGCTGAATGCCCAGAATGCAGTCACATGACTGCAGGGAAGAGTTGACATCCGAACTTCAAATCTGGGTCCCTTTTGGGGGGTGTCAATTGCAACTTTGAACAGTTGCTAAGTAAGTCGAAACTACCTTTATTAACATAAATTATGGCTTTTATTTATTTGGAAGAGAACAGTTATCTTCGCAAAAAAGAAAGGGACAATATAGCCAACATTTCATTTATTTTATGACAGTCCCAAAACAATAGTATGACAGTTCACAACTAGATAATAAAGAATGAAAAAAAACCTTCAGTAGAATAGCAATGAACATTTTTATCAATAAACACTAATTTGTTCCACCAACAAATGACCAGGTTGAGTCAGGGGAATATTTTTAAGATGGATATAATTGTGAAGTCATTATTGAAAATGATGACTTGGGGACTTGTCCTCCTTACTTCTTAAAGGTGGCAAAACCAGAAAACAGATTTGGAGATATCGATCTGCATGAATAGGTGGGATTATCTACCCCAAAGCTATTATATAGTGTTATAATGTTTAGGTTTTAAAGGTTAAAAAAGAGAAAGTAGATTGCCCAGGAATTGCACTTTGTGTGACTCAGTATAGATCTGAAATTTTGGAGATGAAGTTTTAAGAAATCCAGATATAATTATCTTGGAGTTTGTTTGTTTGTTTATTACCGTGTTTCCCCGAAAATACGACCTGTCCCGATAATAAGACCAACCCTGCTTTTCAGGGTCGGCGTAAATATACGCCCTCCCCCGAAAATAAGCCCTCCTGAAGGGGT
>JANHFT010001421.1:24594-40466 GCA_032467955.1 Pseudoxenodon macrops
CTCCCACTTTCTACAAAAAATGGGGGCGTTTTTGCTTTCCCCCAGCCCTCAGAAGCAGTCTGCAGGCCTCCCAAACCATCTGCGTACCCTGTTTTTTGCAAAAACAGGCCCATTTTTCACCCGTTTTTGCAAAAAGCAGGGTGTGCAGAGGATTTGGAAAGCCCACAGAAGCATTCTGCAAGCCTCTCAAACTCTGAGCACCCCATTTTTGCAAAAAAACAGACCCATTTTTCGCAAAAATAGGATGAAGGAGCAGGGCTTCAGGAGGCCAAAAATTGCTGTATTCTGTGTATAAGACACACCAACATTTCCACCCTCTGTTAGTGGGGAAAAAAGGTGCGTCTTATACTCTGAAAAATACGGTAATTCATTTAAAAATCTACTGGATCTTCCAATCAAAGATATCCTCTCAAGCACCTAACACATTATTTATTAACATTATTTTGTATGTGTCTTACTACTACTGATGAATTATATATAGTTAAAACATACAGCAAGTTTTTAAAGGATAATTTTAACGAAGGGAAGGCATGAATAAAGGCAGAAGAAATCTGTACAGAAGAAATCTATAAAGACAAAAAATAATCTATATAATTAATAGGCAAGTGTCTTATGAGTTAAAGTACCTTCAAAATAGTTTCTCCTGAATGTAAATGATAGTCAATCACCCTAATAGCCAACTCCTTAGAATTTAGACCTCTTGAAGTGGGTCTGACAAAAATAAGACTTAGTCTAGATTTTGAATTGCTAAAATAATAGATCATAGATTTCAGTGGATTTTGACAGCATGGAATTTTGCAGGATTGCTTGCTGATGCTTTCCAAAGGTAGCCCTTTCTATGTAGCTTATCTCAGTTGCCCAAATGTAATGTATTTATGTATTTGCAGCTAATGTATTGCCAAAAACAAATAGAGCTAGATAGAGCTATTTAGTGAAATAAGGTCTTTGATCATTCATTTAAACTTCAAAATTGCAGCTAGATTGAGACATAATTGAATGCTACAACTTTTGTTGATAATTCACACTAGATATTATCTAAGTGGCTTTATATTCTTAATGACAAGAGCATCATATACCGTTACATGCCACAGTCTTAGCTAACTTGATTTTCTTTTGATGTAAGTTTTGGGTTTTGTTATTCCTTACAGGTGTATTTTTAATACTACTTGAGGGTTTCAGTTATATAATCATTATTATTTTTTTCATTTTAATAATATTTTAGAGCTGTGTTTCTTAAAGTTGTCTGGGGACCCAAGATATTTTCAGAGAGTCTGCAAATTCAAATAAATAAATATTTTAAAATTTCTTAATTTTAATTTCTAATGCAGTGCATATTTATAGATACAATAAACAGAAACCAAGTTCTTTGGGGTCCTCAATAATTTTTAAGAATGAAAACAGGTCAAAGGCCAAAATATTTGAGAACCACTGTTTTAGAGGGAAAATGGAATATATATTTATTAAATAAAAACAAGGGGCAGCAGAACTAATATAGATTTAAAATAATGTATATTTTTGTTATTCTACTGTTACCTAACTTTGTTCACTATAGTTTGGGCCAGTTAAAATAAAAGTCAAGAAAATAATTTCAAGAATAGCTTAGAATATATAAGAAATCTTCTGGTTTAGGCTGACATTCAAACAGTATAAATAAATAAAACGTATTGTATTTATTCCCCAAATTATTTAAAACAATGTTACTATTCACTAGCCACTTTCTTTTTAATATGAGAAAATATTTTCAAATTTCTAATTATCAGCTTAAAAATATGAAAAATAAATAATAAGGAGGTATTCTGCCTATTACAAACTATTAGCAAAATGCCAAAAATGTTTCACTCTATAAGGAAGCCTGCAAAATAAAATTGGGAAAAAATATTATTAAACCTTATTTGAAACATAAAAAAGCAGAGATGGTGTAGGATAAATTAAACTCTGAATAATAAATCCAAAGTTTCAGGAAAATATGGCAAAAATAATTGTTACATAATGAACATGTTATATTTCAACAAGTTTTGGTTTGTCAATGGTTTCCCACTTGCAGGTACACAAAATAAAAAATATTTATCTGGTTTATATAGTTGGTTCCTGCTAGGCATTTAAAAGTGAATCATTTTGGGCAGAAAAATCTAAAGAGTATTAGCTTCAGATAATAAAATTATAATTCCTCAGCTTTCACCAGTTTAGTAATGGAGTTTTTACCTATGATCCATGTCCCTACAATTTCAAGCATAGTATAGAGCTTTCATTGTTATGCTTTGAAGGAAACCTTAATTCCTTTCATAGTCAAAACATTTTTTATAAACTCTCATCATTACATTTTTTTCCCCTCTTGGTGAACCTATAATTGGGGCTGGAGGTTCATTTTATATCTTAAATGCTTCATTTTAACAAGCTGACAGTTTATGTCACTGCTATTAATATTATGGTTAAAGTGCATGAAACAAATATTTAACATGTACATATAAAGAATTTGGCACTAATTACTTTATATGCTCCAAGTTTAAAAGTATTTCACATTTTGTATTTTAGTAATAGGGGAGAAAAGTTTGAAACCAAAGATGTTGCCTTTCTGATAGAGTATCCTTATGGCAGAGATCCTTGCAGACAGACAGTTGGGGGCCTGATTAGTGAGTTATGAGTTATGGAAAGCAAACACTGGACCTCCAGGTGACCTTAACAACCCGCTAAAAGAATGCAAATGACATTCTGCAAGGAACTTCTATTCCTTCTGTTCCCCACCATCCAGCCAAAACTGAAGAAGCTTCTTAGATGAGAAGCGAAACTTCTTCAAAGAAAAACCAGAAAGTCCAGTTGCCTCTTGAAAAAGTACCTTTGGGACAATTTGAGGCTTGTTCTCTTGCATTTACTCCAGCAGTTTCAGTAAACCTTCCAGTTCTACCTGTGGACATACAAGGAACTCCTTACTTGAATTTTTGACACTTTATTTTCTTTTAAGATTTTTCAAGTGGAGAAACTAGCTCTGTATTCTGCCTGGGCAATGAACTGAGTTCTACCAGCTAGGCAACATAAAGAGACGGGAGTTTGTTTATACAAGCTTGATAAAAGTAATCCAGCAGATCTTATGCTCAACAGGTGTTGAGTTTATAGATATTGTCGTGGTTTACTCAAAAGAGGGTGGTGTTTTCCTTTCTCCACACTCCTGATTTATCTGTACAGTAGTTCTTTTAAGTCAGTGATGGCTAACCTTTTTGCCATCGAGTGCCAAAAGCAGAAGGAGTGCGGGGGGTGGGGGTGTCATGCGCATGCATGCCCACACCCATAATGCAATGCCCCCCATGCATGTGTGCACAACCACCACCATTGCACACACACACACCCTGCGCATACGTGCAGACTTCACTCCCGTTGGCCTGTTTTTTCCTGAAGCCTGGGGAGGGCAAAAACGGCCTCCCCCCGCCCTCTGAAAGGGCAAAAATTAGTTGGCCAGCTCTGGAGAATTTTGCCATGTTCCCATTTCTTCTGTTGATTCAGCCGCTGCTTGTCTGACGATTGTCTAATCTGTGACTCTTCCTTCTATCTCCCATATATCTGCAGATCTACAAAATATGTACAAGAAAAATAGTTCTTGTGGTTTGTTACATGCACAGACCTGGACTTAGGCATAAACCCAAACCAGAATTTTAGCTTCAAGATGGTTTATTATATTTATACAATCTGTTTTTAAGCTTGTGAACTGGTCTTTGGTAACCTCTTCCTCTTAGACATCTCCCTCCCATGTTCCTTATCTGTGGAATGGGAATAGTAATAATGATGACTTGTTGTATTGTATAAGTAGGTAATAAACCCCCACTGTTCTATCCTGCCTGTCAGTCCTCATGCCAGATGGCAAACTGCCAGTTCAGATCTATAAATCAACATGATTTTGAGAGAGAGGCACTTTTAGAATATAACAAATTGAAATTATCATTTTCCCTTGCCTTTCCATAGGTTTTATTCTTTTGGAAATTATTGTGAATTATTAAAGTAAATTATTATTTATTCTGAGGGTACCCAAATAAGAATGTATACGATGTAGGAGGGAAGAGAAAGAGAAAGAGAAAATTAAGATGCCCCTCTGATTAAATAGGAGTTTCCAGGAGAAAGGATGTTGTTTGTTTATTTAGTCAGCCTTAATAAGCTTCTCCAACCATGATTTGATTAATAGGCTTACATTTTTAAGTTCAGTTAAAACTTAAAACAAATTCAAAGTAACAATTTTGCTATCTCAACTGAGTTTCAACAAACAGAAATTCTAATCGACTCCAAGAAAAAGGGGTCAAGTCATATCATTTTATCAAGGCCGCTTGGATAGCTAGGTCCAAACAGTTTTTTCTCAACCCTAATAGGATTGATCCAAATTTAATCTCAAGAGTATATCGTTCCAAAGAAGAGAGGCCACAATGGAGAAATCCTGACCCTCCATCCTCTGGTCACAGAGAGACCCTTAACATAGGAATTCAGAGAGACTCCTCCTAGATTTGACTGGGTAGATAGATATTAGAGATAGTAGAGGGAAACTTAAAGATGCTAAGGTCCTAAGTCATGCAAGGCTTTAAAGGGAACAACCAGCAGCTTAAATTCAATCAATAATGCAGCTTAAATTCAAGCAATAATGCAACTTGAAGGGAAGTGTGATGATGGCTTTGAAAAAGAAATTCAACAAACATTTTGTGAGCATCAGTTTAGCCTAATTAGACAGAGGAGGGTAATGAAGATAGCTTTGCCTTGACACTCTTTAGTGTATAACCAAATGTCTGTCAGGCTCTCAAACTTTTGTTATTATATCCCATAGCAATGAAATAGAGTTGCAATATTTCTTATGCTTTCTGTTTTCTGACATGTCTATCTTGAAGGATTGACATAGATGTAATTCTTGCAGGAGTGATGTCACTTGGATTTAATGATGTACACCTGTAATGTGAGAAGCTGCTGTATTCTGAACCAGCTGTAGCATGTGGGCTTTCTTCAAGGGCAGCTCAACATTACATTAGTAACCAAGAGATGAGGAGAGCATGAGGTACTGTGATAAGAATGCCTTCATCCAAGAATGGTTGCAACTGCACTAAATCAAATTCAGCAAAAGTCATCCTAGCCACAACTACTTCCTACTTCCTTTTAATTTCTAGGTAGCAGTTGAATCGAAGAGTGAATTTTATTCAATATTAATCTGTTGTGTAGAAAGAAAGAAAGTTAGTTAACAACTGCCAGGTTTAATTAACGTTACATGTACATTTAATTAACATTACCCCCTGAAACGAGACCAGCTCCATCCTTTATTTTCCGAAAGTCGTCAGTCCTGGAGGGGGTGATGGTGGCTCAGAGAATCAATGAGATCTTGAAATGACTTTCATGGCTAATCAAATCTCTTTTTTGGTGTGCTTTTCAAAAAAATATGACTGTTTGACATGTTTATTATTTTTATATATTTTTTGCTGTAGTGTATATTACTCAGAGTCTTTTCTTGTGAGATGGATGGCCATATACATTTGATAAATAAAATGAACAAATAAATAAATTTCAGTTTGTGCTTCTTTATCTCAGGTTCAGCCATTTTGTGTTTTTTGTGCAAAGTAGAATCATTTTCCACTATAATTGCTTCTAAATTAGGAAGAGACAAGCATCATCTTATGGTTGGTTAGAACTTTATATTTTCCTGAAAATATATATGCCTCAACCACTGCACCAAACTGAAAGAAATATAACATTTACATTTTCTGTACAATCAACTGAATATTTGTAAGCAGAAGCAGATATTTGATTATTCTTTATTATCCTTTGGGGATGCCTGAACTAAATATTTAATATATATATACACACACACACATATATATACAGAATATACATATACATACACATACATTGGGAGTTTCTTAGGATGCTGCCTATTATTATAAAAGCTCTATATTTTTTGTCTCTTCCACCACTGAAAATTTCACAGGAAACAGCTTACAATTTTGTCTTTCTCATTTTGAGATAAGTATTCATTTTACTTAAACCCTGTTTGATTGATATATCTCCTAAAGGTGGGAAGAATACTGCAGGCTAATTATGCCAACAGCCAGCAGTTTGATTCTCACCGGCTCAAGGTTGACTCAGCCTTCCATCCTTCTGAGTTCAGTAAAATGAGGACCCAGATTATTGGGGGCAATATGCTGAATTTTAAACTGCTTAGAGAGGGCTGTAAAGCACTAAGAAGCGATATAAATGCTATTGAGATAAGTGCCTTAGAGCACAGAGTTAGGATGTGTTGCTATAATTAACCTTTTTTTTCTTTTTTTTCAATTTGGGTGTAATGCAAATAAATGTGGGTATTTTATTTGTTTCCCTTATTCTTCCTTATCAATAGAACAATTTGTATATAATTTAAAATATTTTTTGGCTTGTAATGAAAATTATCAAAACAGAAATATTTAGAAAAAATATATCTTTACTTTGAAAGGAATGTATTTTAATACCTCAAATATTTGTGCTAGTTTTAACCAAAACCAGTAATCTTAATTTCATTTAGTTGCTTGACATTGTGCTGTTCATTTCAAGAGATACTACATAACATGTAATGCATTTTTCAAGTGGCAAATTAAATAACAGTTATTCCTGAAGATCTTAAGGAGCGCAAATACACTTAGACAAATATAGTTTGTCTCTTTGAAAAATCATATGGGACTTTATAGTTCTATGAACATTATGAAAGCAAAGTAAAGGCCTTTTAAGCTTTTCTTTTTTAAAGGATCAGTAGACTCTGATCCAAAGAATTAAAGGCAGTATTTTCCACCATGATAAAACATTAATTGCTTCTTCTCTTCCTTTCATGTCTGCTTGTCCATGAAACAGAAAAGAAGAGTTTGATAGAAATTATGGAATCTCATCCTTAATACTAAAGAGAATAAACACTTTGGGTCATTGCCACACTTGAAACAAGTGTATTTGTGGGAGAGGAGGCTTCAAGTCTATTTTGACTCCCGGCGATTGCCAGGATAAGTCCCTACAATTTTCTCAGCAGAGTGATTGGACAAAAGAAACCCAGTTGGCTCTTTGCCTAAGGTCAGACCATCTCCTGGTTTCTATCCTGATGCCTCAACCACTGCACCAAAACTGAAAGAAATATAATATTTACATTTTCTATACAGTCAATTGAATATTTGTAAGCAGAAGCAGATATTTGATTATTCTTTATTATCCTTTGGGGATGACTGAACTAAATATTTCATGTAGCCTCGACTCCTAGATTGGTATCACACAAGGGTTCCCCTCTCTGCATTTTAGTATAGCAGAATAGAATGTATCAGGAAACAAATTTGCTTTAAATTATTACAGCAAAGATTTGTCATTATTGTTAATCTGAGGTTATATTGTGTAAGGTATCTTGTTTTTAAATATGTAAGGATACAATTTCTATATATAATGTATGGTACTTATATTACATGTGAACTAAAATTTTAACTAAAAATACATTTCTTTATATGATAGAGAAAAATCAAACAGCATCTGTGAAAACTTAAATTTAATAAGTGAAACTATTATCACTAATATCTTTTATTTGTTTAGGAAGGAGACCTATTGAGACCAGTATATTTATTCTAGTAATGGAATTATCCTCTGTTTAAAAACTTGGATTAATGTGTGTTCTATCTATTAACCTAAATCCTGGGGATCAATTCATAAATGGAAAAAGACGTTTATTTCCTCTAACATTTGCATCTTGGGAAACATAAAAATGAGATTGTATGCCATCAAGCTGGTTCCTTGCAAATCAGAAAAGGGGAATCTGGAAAATGAATTTCCCATCTTTTTCTTTTGCAAATTCTGATCTCTTCACTTGGATATTTGGAAACGTTTTTTAAGAAAATAAAAGGTTTGAAGATGTTAAAAAATGGTAGAGCTACCTCTAGAGAGACTGTAAACACTTTTTTTTTAGTTTAGAATTCTAAGTTAATAAAATGAAAGTTTATTTTCGGCAGTAGTATGTATTAATGTAGAGTAATGTGCATTTCACTGCAACACATTCTACACAGGGCTGTTCTAGAAGACTATACAGAAGTTTCAACTGATCCAGAATACAGCAGTATGACCAGTGCTGTGGGTGCTTCGGTATGCCCATGTAATACCTTTGCTTTGCAAGGTGCACCAATTGCCAGCTTGCTTCTGAGTCTAATTCAAGGGAATGGTTGTTACCTATAAAATCCTTTGTGGCATAGGACCTGATTACCTGAGGGACTGCCTGCCTTGTATACTATCTCCCCAACCACTTCAGTCTTGCAGGGTCAGCATGCCTTGGGTTTCTTGGAATAAACAATGTTATTTATCAGGATTCTTGAAGTGTACCTTTTTTGTAGAAACACCTGCCCTCTGGAATAAGTTTCCCCCGAACCTGGATGATCCTCATTCT
Organism: Pseudoxenodon macrops; assembly: GCA_032467955.1. Lineage (NCBI taxonomy): Eukaryota > Metazoa > Chordata > Lepidosauria > Squamata > Pseudoxenodontidae > Pseudoxenodon > Pseudoxenodon macrops. Next base: position 32,984 of record JANHFT010001421.1, read on the forward strand.
GCTGTTGTTTAGAACTCCAGTGAAGACCTGTGACAACAAAAAGTGGGAGCCCTTACTCCATTCCATCTGCACTGTGGCACTTGCCATCTTTTACCTTTTTCTGATTATCCTGTAATTTCCTTTGTTTGACTATTGTGAGTTGCCCAGGGTTGTTGGGAGTTGGATTACATACAAGTTTAATATTTATCTGTATATATTATTATGGTTTGAGGACTGGTTGCATAGTCAATTTAGACCGCATTTGGTATTTTTCTCTTAAAGTGGAGAAAGAGCAAACCTAACATGGTGAGCAGAAGCAAATGTAAGAGGAGCAGAGGAATATGGCCTAAATTTTGCCCAGAGATATAAATGTGTATTTATTAAGGCATCAACAATTGTAACATTTGCTATTCATATTGCCTAAAATAATTATCTTGAATTATTTCTACTCTAATTACCATTCAGACTACCACGGATAAGCAGCCTTCTCATAATGTTCTCAGAATTGATAATTTAATTCCCTGTCTTATTATGTTATCTTTTCTGTTCTGACAGTCAAACCCAGAAGAGATTCATTATTTGATAGTCCAGATATTACTGATATAGTTCCAAATAGAAAAAGAAGACAACGGATTCCAAAAGATGGAAATACTAAACCAAAGGTGGCACTACAAGAAACCCAAACTACTTCAAAAGAAAAGTAAGCTTTTTAAAACATATACAAAGGATAAATTTATAACACAAAAATATTGGTATGTAGATAAATACTTCATTTTTATTGTAAGTGTTACAAGTGAGGTATAAAACCATATAAACGTATTTATTTCCTTTTTTATTAACCAAAATTACATTATAAAAATAATATATATATAAACTTTTACAGATACATCCTAATACTCTGCCTAAAATCAGTTATCTTATGTCTTTTGGCTATAGTAAAAATAAAGTTCTGTGGTCATTTGTAAATCCTTAAACTAGACAGAAAGGTTCATTCTTAAAATAACTTTTACTGTTTCAGACATTCGATCAAATTTTGCATCTACCGAAGCGGTACTTACTAAAGTGTATTTCTTTAGTTTTGTGACAGTCTTCTTAGATCTCAAATGTTAGGTTACATATATTAATCTAAATCAGTGGTTCCCAACCTTTTTTTGGCCATGTCCCACCTAAGCATCTCTAAAACCATGATGCCCCCCTGTGACATATAATTCTTACTATTCAAAAGGTGAACTCCTACTTTAGGCGGAGGAAACCTAAAAGGTGATTAACTTGGTTTAAACAAGGTTCCAAATTGCCCATATTAAAAATCAAATTGCTCCCCTGTGGTGCATGGGCCCCACGTTGGGGACCACTGATAAATTATTTTTAATTATGATTTTCCTGCTGATTATTCCTATACAAATTTCACATGGGCTACCAGAATGGTATATAGTGTCTACCATCACATAAGCATTCCAAGGAGAGAAATATAGATGTGTCTTATCCTGTTCATGTTAGAGGCACCATTTAAGGCACTTCTGGGTTGAAAGGGTTAGTCAAGGACATCACCGTTGCCTGAGGGATGCCCATGGGGGTTCCTTTTTTGTCCCTGTCAAGGACCTGGAGCAACTGAAAGGAATGCACCCGAACATACAGCAACACTTGGGTCTCAAATGTGGGCTTCCTAACCTTCAACCCAGCCTCCTAGCAACATGAACCACCATGCTCCTTTAATATAGATGTTACGTTATGTCATGTTCCCATAAAGAGGATTCTAGCTGATTCACACCTCATGAGGGAAAGTGAAAGTTATATAAAATATCAAACATGGGGGCATGATGACATAATGTAACATCAGTATCTCTGCTCAAAGCGATTAAGGAAAGCGACTGCATATATACCATAATATAACTGGTTCTGTAACTATTGAGCATTAGGACATGGATAGTTCCTAAAGTTAATGTACTATATATAATCATTTAAAGGGTGAAGGTCTGTGAGTTCAATTCCTCCTGAAGAATTTGAACCCCATAAAATAACATCTGGCTACTCATGTCTGATGAATCACAATAGGACAAAATTGGTCACATGTTCTTCCTGGTAGTCAGTATAACTGAAAATATTGCATGTGATAAAAATTCTAGAATTTTTGTTAGATGTCATAAAATCTAAAAGAAACCACATCTTTTTGAACTTTCCTTGATCTTTATGCATTAATATATTAGATATGTAATGATTTTGAACTGTCCTTAGTATTTTTGGCAACTCTTAAAAATTTTAGTACTTTAATTAGAATTGGTAATGTTATTTTTGTTTGTTGTTGTTGGTCCCTAGGTGTAATTAAGAAATAAAGTAAAAATTTCCTAATCATAGCTCTTTCTGTCATAAAATAATCTGTCTAATCCAGACTTCTTGTTTATATTTTTAATTGTGGCTAATTTAATATTAATATTTCAGTTGCCACTTAGGTAGTAGTATGTGAAATTGTAACTATTATTTTCTGGTATGATTTTACTTTTAAAACTTAAGAACTAATTGTTTTTCCTCTTCTTTTGAAATTTAACTACATCTCACTATTAATTCTAGGAGAGAAAAGGATAAGCATACTTTTGCTTTTTCTGTGACACAGTTCTGTTCAAGACACTAATCCATATCTTTAATAAATTAGCATATTGGTAGATTCAACATATGTGATTAACATCTTCTAGATAATTTATTTCTTCTTTTAGATTCTTTTATCCCGCCTTTATTATTTTTATAAATAACTCTGATACTTCCTCCTCCTCCCATATTTCCCACCAAAACAACCCTGTCAGGTGGGTTGGACCGACAGAATGACTGGCCCAAAGTCACTCAGCCAGTTTTCATGCGTTTTTAATGTTCCATTTATAAATTTTATAAATAAAGTAAGCAGTCATTAAAGCTATTTTAAGCTTCCAACATCTATTTGCTTAAATAAATACTATTTAAGATCACACTTTAAGACTAAGACAAAAAGTAATGTTAGCTTCATTGTTGTATTAGTAATTAACATGGGTATTTACAAATAAATGGTCTTCAGATATTTTTGCGATCTATATTTTCAAGGCAGAGGTCAGCATTTTCATGCTGTTTTCTACAAATGTATAACTTAAGTTTTTGAGGTTACATTTTTATTTACGAAATTGTTCCATTAGATGAAACATCACTATATGTTTTGGCTCTTACTATCCCTTTCATGAAACAAGCAAACAAGAAATACAAAATGGCAGTAACTGGCATTATATCAGGGGGAAAAAAGGTTTCTTTACAGTTCAAATGCAATAAGGTGCTCTATGTAAAGAGATTTTATTATACCAGTAAAGTACATAGTAAATGAAGTCTTTGGGCTGAAATCTTGACTGAACTTTTTGCGGCCTAGTGAAACACTAAGATTACTATCCAGGGATTCTGGTTGGAATAGAGTTATTTTCCTTTTTTGTAAAAGGATTTTCAAGAAATCCTGGGGGAACAAAATCACTCTGTACATCAGGATTTTGGAAGGCAACTGACATAAATTTTGAAATGGAATCTTCAGAGTACCTGCTAAATTATGATCAATGTATTTTTCCATTTTGCAAATAATAAGCTCTAGGAGGTACAGCAATAAAGTTCTAAGGAAATGTCTGCTTTATATTTTAATATGCACAAGGCTGTGGTAACTCTTAAATAATGGTCCTGTCTCTTACAAAGGGCATGATTGGTTCTAAGTCAAATCTATAAGACATTTATTTATTTATTTATTTATTTATTTATTTATTTATTTATTTATTTATTTATTTATTCTTTTTAACTGCCCATCTCCCTCAAAAGGGGGCTCCATAACAATAACAATAGGATGCCAACATTTTCTTTATTTGTCTGCATGTTTGACATAAAAGTATGACCTAGAAATTGGTTTTGAAGCAGTAACATTGGTGCAGGGGTGGGTTCTAACGTACCTCGCCGTCGGTTCACTGCCTCCTGCGCCATGTGGGCACACGCATGCTGCGTGGACGCACACATGCGCAGTAGAAAAAAATCCCCAAAAAAGGCCAAAAACAAGATGGCGACGCATGCACAGAGCCGGAAACTCATCTTCTGCGTATGCGCAGAAGAAGAAAAAACCGAAAAAAATTCAAACCCCCTTCAATTTTTTTTTAAAAAAGATGGTGGCGTCCATGGACCAGAACCGGCTCCGTGACGTCACCAGTGGCTTACTACCTACTCAGTAGAACTGGTCCGAACCGGTAGGAACCCACCTCTGCATTGGTGCTTGTTACCGTGTGCCCCTTTCCTTAAAAAACAGGAGCCTTGATGTGGGGCAGGATTGAACTTGGCATGCTGAGTAAAAAAGCGAAGCCTGTTTTATTATTTGCAGGAAATCTGAATGATTCATTTATCCTAGTTATGGCAAAACTTTACAGCTTATTTTCAGGGTCATGACTCATCTTGCATCTGGATCCGAAACCAGTGTGGTCCAGTAAATAGTTTATTAGGCTTGGATGTTAGAAATCTCATTTCATATCCCAGCTCAGTCCTGGTCTTACTGGGTGGCCCTGGGCAAGATGCTCTCTGGACTGATTTCTCCATCTGTAAATGAGAATGTTAAAGACTAACACCATTGTGCAACTTTCGAGGATGGATAAAGTTTTTATGGAAGTCTTGTTACAAGTTATGATACAAGATAACTGAATCAGGATACTTGATATTTAACTAAGTTTTGTTCCTTTTTAAAAAATCAATTCATGTCCTAGTTGTGCTAAAGCCCTAACATAAAAACTGTCTTTGCTGAATAATGCTAGTTGAATTCTGTTGTAACTACTGCATTTTTGTCAGGCGGATCTGAAAAGCCCCAGCTTTGCATTTTGATGCTGAGAACTCTTCTCTCCTGCTGCCACTCTGTCAATTATACTTTGAATTGGAGTGGGTTGCAAATAGGGATCAAAGAAAACTAAAGACTAACATTATGGGTTTTCTTTTTGGTGGGTGTGAGACTGACCTGTGCAAAGACACTCTCATGGGAATGTTAAGTGTATGGCTGCTGTACCACCTCGTTTTGTAATCTATATTATCTCCTTGGGAAATGTCTAGCTAAAGTTGCGTAGGATTTTCTCCAAAACACTGTAGAGGACATAAACAGCTTTTCTTTCGATAACCCTCTGCCTTCTTAAAATCATAGCAAGTCTGGGGTACATCATGAATTCCTGAAGGATTATATCTCTTCTTTTGCCTAATTTATTGCTTGTGGCTCGCTTGTTTAAACCCTGAATTCAAGCTTTGTTTAAAATGTGGTTTGCTACTACCAGTGATTCAAATTGCAAAACCCTTGGCTTATCTTGAATTTCAGCTTTCTCGGAGGACCCTGCAGACGTTAGTATTGGTGTCTCATATGAAGCAATATTTTACTGAAAAGTTTTAACTCTCTGAAATTGGATGCCCATATAAAAAGACATCAACCTTTTCCACAGCCCACTGAGAGTATGAAGTTTATACTGCAGTCCCTTTATTTAAAAAAAAACATTGTTATTTTCTTTCAAGCATTCAATACATAGTAAGAAAGCACTGCATTTTAGAAACATTTGCTTATTCTAATTTTGCTGGGTGTTTAGTGCTTTTATAATGTTCTTTTCCAAGAGTTTCATATAGATAAATTGTTTTTGGGAAGCATAGTACTATAAACTCTTTGTCTTCTAGTTTGTGTTTTAAGTTTCCTACAAAATCCTTAGCAATGGAAAATTAAATAATCAAAACGGTTCAAAGAGTAATATAATATTAGAAACTATCTTCTTCATCCTTTACCTCTTAATCCCAGAAAGTTATTCAATTATAACTTTCCCCATCTATTGCCTCAGTATTTAAAAAAAACAACTGGGTCACTAGTTTGTTCTTTGTTTTAGGTAGTAAAGTATCTTTATCCAAACTGGAAGGATGGATTGAGTTACTAAAATCTTTACTTAATAACATACATCACTAACCCAAATGAAATGAGAGAGATGTCAATGAGGTATTATTTAATCATTTTAACGGCTGTAGAGTGTTTGGCTTCTTTGAGGAAGAGGTACAGGAGTGACATGGAGATTGGGTATTAATGCAGTACATTCTAAAATTGGTGCTAATTTTATTTGCAAATCATGTGTAATTTAAGGAAACGGAGGAGGAGATAATGGTAGATAGATAGTTTATATGCTTTCTTTAATATGAACCAGAACATTAGACCTATACTATTATTTCTGTTTGCCCAAAGTTAATGAAACATTTTTTCTCATGTTGACCATAAATATTGGAGGTCTCCATCTGACATGAAGTATAGCATAATTCCAATTAATAGTAGCCGATTAAAAGACTTGAGTGGTAGATAAAGCTTTCATGTCATGTTTATTAAAAAATTATATGGTGTTGATGTTCATTATGTTTTATGTGAATGGAGTCAAATAATTCTCATAGAATAAGCTTTTGATCAGTCTTTGGATGCTGAAACTGCAATAGATGGTCGTATGGCCGGTGCTGCCACCTGAAAATGCTTTCCTCCCCGGCATTCTCCGTTGCCTGGAGATTTCCGCTGCCTTCCTGATTCCAAAAATGGGGCATGTGAAGATAAAAAAAGAGCATCCCGTTTTCAGATGGCTCCAGGCAGCAGAGATCACAGCAACAATGTTTTTGGGTGTCAACGCCTTGCCTTACGCCCCCTGTGCAGCACCCACTTTGCCAACTGATTCCCGACCTCCACTCTTCCCTGGACCGTTTGTGGAATCAGGCTCTGACTGAGGCAGCAAAGGCACAGGGGGCTTGCCGGGAAGCCCAGCACCGTGTTTAAGAGAAGGCAGCGTCCAGGAGGACTGAAGTGCTGCATCTCTATCGGTCCTTGCTGAGAGAAAGCTAGGCTTTCAATCCCTACAGCTGTAGGTAGGAAGACGGGGGTGTCTTGGGAGCGGAGCCTTTGGTGCCAAGTCCCTCTTCTGCCCCATGAAAGTCATCTCCCACCCCACCCACTCCAGTTAAATTTGCGTATGGTGATATGGTGATATGATCTGTGCTGCTCATTATCAAAATCCAAGTAAAAGTGAGGACGCCACTGATCCTGATACTAATATGCAGAGGCAGAAATGTTTTTTTCTTGTTTTCCTCCCCCAAAATTAAGTTGCGTCTTATACTCCGGTGCATCTTATACTCCGAAAAATACGGTAAGCAGAATTACAATTTAGAAAACAGTTTAAATTGCTAAATAAGAATATCTAATGAAACAATTTGTATGAAGGAAAGCTCTTCATCTTAAATATTAAATTGGGTCTAAATGTAGGTATACTCACTTTTGCTCCATCACCGAAACAATTTAATCATGGCTAACTGGCCTTATTGGATTCCAAGCCTATCCATAATAAAACCATTAGGTTTTTATTCATCCAGGAATAGAATAGAACAGAATAGAATTCTTTATTGGCCAAGTGTGTTTGGACACACAAGGAATTTGTCTTTGGTGCATGTGCTCTCAGTATACATAAAAATACAAGATACATTTGTCAAGAAT
>JANHFT010001421.1:68043-81084 GCA_032467955.1 Pseudoxenodon macrops
TAAAATTTGTACTCTGACAACTGATGCTGTAAGTTGTATGTGGGGAGTTGGTGGGATAAAAATAAAATAAAAAATTGCTTAAAAAATTATTTCATCTGTCTTGAACTTTAGACTACATTCTGGTCCATCAAAATCGATGGAGAGGCCGCTGACCTTGAAAAAGGCAGAGGAAGAGAAAAGCGCAGATGACCCCGAAGACCTGTTTGATGATATCTGACTTTTCTGCAAGAAGGCTACGATTTTACTACAAGCTGTTAAAAATGCAGTCAATTCTCTCTTCCAAAGAAACTGTTTTACATGTAGCAGTGGAAAGAGCTATTTGTACTGTAAAATAATATTCAACTAGTGTTTTATCTTTTTCTAATAAAGATTGTACCCATGAATCACTAACAGTCAACACTTTCCATTCAAGGCTTTGCAGACTTCAGGAAGTTAATCTGCCTTCCGTGGATGCGAATGAGAAAAGTTAATTTATCCTCAGGATTAGGAAGGACAATTATCAGACCATCAAAACGGCAGCAATGAAAACTGGGAAGAAAGATGAAAGGCTGCGACCCATGGCTTCAGGCAGAAAGGTGTCTTGAAACCGTTGTAGTGGTTTTATGATTAACGAAATATATATTTCCCATATTAAGAATAGATACAGTGTCTCATCCATTAGGCAAATGTTTTCTTTCTGTTTGAGCATCGTTTTTAAATGTCCCAAATGAAGTCTCTCGCTGCAAAGTTATTTTCAGGCCTTTACTCCATTTCCTTCTCAGTAATGGTCCCTAGCGACCCTTGTTTTGAGAACAAAAGCAGTGAACCACAACCTCTACCAGCACTCTTGGCATATCAAAAGCAAAGGTTTCTATGACATTTCAGAGATAAGGCAATCTGTTGTATATTGTTTTACATTTTGAATTGGAGAATTCTTATGCATAAATAATATTGCCATAATAGGCCAGTTTGTCCCCAGTCTTATATCTGGGTATATTGAATTAAAGCTCCCAGAACTCTCAGCCAATGAGGGAATTCTGCCAGTTTTAAATCTAGGAGATTGAGGAAAATCTGCACAAAACTTTGAAAAAAAATTATGATAATAGATTAATTTTTAAAATGGTGAATTAAGATTGAAAATATTCACGTTCTGTTCTCAGCTATCAAATATCACTACTGAACAACTTTAGACTAGCCGCCATCTTTCAGCCAACTAACTTCACAGGATTGTTATGGATTAAAAGAAAAAGAACTGATGAAAGTCTGTTATGTGTGTTATGTTTATATGAGCCAAAAGTAGGATTATAAACTAATGAATAAGAAAATGGGCACATATGTATGCTGTGGGGACCCTGGGAGTCACATGACATCATGTACTTAATGGTGTCATGCAAATTATACAATTTACATCTTGATTAATGGCATTTGTTCAGCAACCTTTCAAAGTCACAATGACACTGAATGAGGAGACTTATTGCTACTACTTGAATTTGCATTGTAACATCTCTGTAGTTACATGATTTTGATTTAAGCACTTAACAGCAACTAGTTCATGTGCTGGCCATTTGCGACCTTCACTGTCAGCTTCTGACAGTCAATGGGAAAGCTGGTAGGAGATTGAAGATGGCAATCACATGATGCTACACCAAATGACCATGTGGGATTTGCCTAATGGTTACAACTTAAATTCATGAACGAAGCCAAATGTCCATGTCCCAGGACCTCTCATTCTGGTGAGAGAGAAGTTCCCTGAGAATGGGCTCCAGCACAAGTCCAAAAACTCTAAATCTCTGATTCCGGTGACTAACTCAGATTGGCCCCTACAAGAACTGAAATTGCTGGAACAGCTATTATTAAGATGATATAGTCATGTGACATTTACAACCATGTTGGTTAGCAACAGAGCTTCCAATCCTGCCTAGCTAATTGAGAACTATTTGTACTTGCCTCAGACCTCATAGCCCATGTATGTAATTGTAGCATTTGAACAATGATGATATCACATCACACCCATGCCATTTGATATCAACACAGTTTGTTACAGACATCACTAGGAACATAGGCTAAATTAGAAATGTAGAAAGCCATTAGAAGACAGATTGCCACTGAGTTGAGCCTATGTTTTATTCTATGAGCTTAATTTTAATTCATTTTTTTCAATCTGCAGGATATATTTTTGCTTGTTTTTCCCACTACTTTTACAAAGTATGTGACCTTTGAAAAATTGCCTTGACATTTCATATAAACACAACCACTTGGTGCTTTGTTTGTTCAAGTATTCTACTAGGGACATTATCCTAGTGTTAAGCATTTATACAAAGTACTCCTATAAGAAGTAATTTTAGGTCATTTCAATACTTTCTTAATTACAGAGGAGCTGAATACTCAGTTCTGCATATAATTCTGGTTATGTCTGCTGAACCTGTATCTTCTGTTGGATAAAACTTTTGTGTTGTTGTTCTACTTTTGCTCTGTAAGTCTTGAATTTCCATTCTCCTCTCCCCAAAACTAAGCTTCTAAGATTTTTTCCCCTTTCTTTTAATAAGACAATTAAAATACAGTTTTAAGTATCTGCAATGGTGAAAGAAGTTACTTTGAAAGAACCATCCACGAGAACAAAATATTGTCTGCAAACAATCACATTGGGGATTTTTTTTAATAGAAAGGACAGTATAAAAATAATCCCTAATTCCTACAATTTTCCACGAAGTCTCCTGGAACAAAAAAATAGTGTAGACAAGTAACAAGGAAATCAGCCATTTGGCTATTATTATTTTCTATCTGGAGCAAGGGAAAAAGATGATCCTATGAATATGGAAAAAAAAGAGGAAAATGGAGCAGATCTCCAGTTTTATTTTAAGAGAACTGGCTTGGTCACATGATTGTAAGATGTTTCCCAGATACCAGACACAATTTAAAGAATTTTAGCTACAAATAAGTATTTTATTATACTACATACACATGAATATTTTACAACTCTGAGTTGTAAAAACCATTATTTAATCAGTGAGATTACTGTTTTGTTATGAAATGTAAACTCCAACTAGTAGTAAAGAGGAATTACCCTATTTCTAGAATTCTAACCTGGTAGATTACAGGTCAGGGGTAATTGGATCCAACTAGTAGGGCATTCTAAAGTGCTGTCTAGTTTCAGGAGAAAGAGGGACTAGAGAGGCTATAAATCACCTTTTGTAGTATCTTCTTAGCTGTGTTAAGGAAAGTTTGAAGAGAATGTTTTCTTACTTTGAAATTGTTTTCAAAGTTTTCCCAAGATGGCTATCAGTAATGAAATCTCAATACCATACCAAACCAAACTAAATATAAAACAGGAACCATTGATAAATCCATGAACCATAAATACATTGGATTACTATCCAAGTAGAAATGAGTGCAATTAGTTTCATACAAACCTGATCTGAGCTAAGTGCCTTGCTTCAACTAATATTTGGGCAATTGACTTGGGCAGTATATGTGGGCTTTATAATGTCATTTATGTATGTATAATCTAGTGCATGTTCTCATATTTTCACGGAGAGGTACTGCCAGCATATTTGTATAATAAAGTCATTTTAGATTGTCATAATTACCTGAAGTTAAAGAATATGAGAACTTCAAACTGATTACATGGTTTTTCATAGAGACAGCACTCCACAGTTAATACTGTCCACTGCCCATGGTTTCCTGTTTATAATGCCTCCATCATATATGGATTGAGTCCTGCCTCAACCATTATTCTATATAAAATGAATGAAGAAATTAAATTATATTCATTTGCATATTTGTATAATTTGTAACTTTTTGTATTTTCATGGTTTTGATTATTGCGACACTATGCCACCCAGACTCAATTTGAGATAGGTAAGTATAGAAATTGAATAAATAAATAAATTCCACAAATAATCGCTATATCAACCTTGCTATCAATGTGGTCTCCTCCAGATTCCTTTGAGTTATAGTGACAAAGCTGTTCTAGGACAAGGAATTCAGAGAGTTGTCCCAAAACATTTCCGTTGAAGAAATTTGAGAGAAGTTGCACTAGCAGCTGATTTCAGAATTTCCCGGCATGATTGGATGACAAACTCTACTTTTTAAAATGCATTGCAAAAACAAATCTTGCAATCCTGAATAAACAATCTGGAATATGTTCCTTGAGGAGAAACCTGGATTTACACGTCTTTGAACACTGAATTTGACCAACTACCATACATAACACTTTTCTGGAAATTGAAAGGAAATTATTTTTATGAGTAATTTCAAGCACAAACGTTAATTTGTTCGAAAAGGAAGAAATTTAAACGTAGATTCTGTTTTTGGAACAAAACGTTTTAAGCTATGAACTAATAACCCATTGAAACGATACAAGTCCGAATGTTTTTCTTGACCTTAAATAGTTGTTTCGTTTCTAGAATTAAAAAGACGTTTCCAGGAAACTTTATGTTCTGGTGCCATTAAACTTTGTGTAATTAAGCACTGGGTGTTTGGTGATGACTGTTGGAGTTGCCTAGCAACATCAGCAACGCAGTGATTCCCCTTTCACTCTATCCTAGAAAAATGAACACTGCATGGGAAACGGCAGAGAAGATACACTGCAGAATATGGATACATTCAGCAAGAAGGGTCAGTATGCCAGATGATGCATCATGGAGTTCATTAACTGACAAACAGAGGATGCTACTGGTTATGAAATCATAGGCTGTGTGTCTAGACATACTCAAGTGGGTATGCAAGAATCATAAATGTTGAAGAGCAGCCTTCCTCTAACCTTTAGCTGTTTGAGAGTGCAGCTCCCATAATTTTCAGACAGCAAAGTCATTGGTGGAATTCTAATTCAATGTATCTGGCTTGTACCACATTGGGACAGCTTTTGTAACAGGAAGAATAAATGCAGGAAAGACGTTTATTGCCTTCAAATGTATTTGCTACAATAAATCAGATTCTTTGCAATAATATTTTTCTTAGATGTCACGGGACCATTAATCTTTTTCCCGTTGAAAATCAGCATAAGTACTCTTTTGGGTGAGGGGTGGAGGTGGGGATAGCAGGTTGGGTAAAGCTACCTAGATCTTCCAGTTTTTCTCAAGCATTAGCTTCTAATGTAAGCTTTCTCCATGACCTGCCAAGGTTGTACTAGTAAAATTTAAGAGTGAAAGAATATGACAGACCCTATAGCTATACCCCCAGCAGAATCCATAAGCATAATCCAAGTATGAGAGAGAGACATAACACAGGTTAGATTTGTATTCATAATTTATTTACTTCTCAAAATTATGTACTCAAATCTAAATAGTATTACTTGGATGTGAATTTTATCGAGTTCGTGAAAGGTGGTTTGATGTAGTGATTAAGGCACTAGGCTAAAAGCTGGGAAACTGAATTCTAGTCCTGTTTCAGGCATGAAAGATTGGGTGGCTTTGGGGTAATCATCCATATATTTCAGGCTAATTATTTAAAACATTAATTTTTGTTTGTATTTAATGCCCAATGGATTCCAGTTGTCCTAAAACCGTTTTTCTCATTTTGGCAATGACCCAATGAAACCTTTCACCGTGTTCGTCACTGTGCCTAGTTTTTGGGAAGCAAATCTAAGTTAAATGGAGAAAATGAATCTTCAGAAACATTTGTCTCAAATGACAAAAACCTTTACCTTCCTTCTTCAGTACTTTCACAAAATTTTTCATCAGTGCAAGTTTTATGTGAAGCAGAGACAAAAATATTTTTATTGGTTCATATGCCACTTTTTTCCTGTCTTGGAAACAAATTCTTTCAAGGAAGCCTTTTTAATGTAATGTGACTATCCCATTTGTATATGTAACAATAGTACTTCGTATATGGAGTTACTCTCCAAACAGAAGAGTCATTACTTTTAGATCTCCACAGTGATCTTTTAGATCTCCACAGATATTCCAATTGTACTTCGTGTACTAGATGTGTTTTAACAAAGTTACATGTTTTCATATGTTTCTTTTCAGGTGTGCAGCATAGCCAACAGGTGCTAAGGGCATGCACTGCCATTGTCTTAACAAGACAGCCTTGAGGCTTAACACCGATGAATCAATAAAGGGACACCATTCTAGTGGGTTATGCTCACAACTGAAAGCTGTGAGCAAGTGGTCAGTGTCAGTACAGAAAATGAAGTTGTCAACTTGTTAAATCATCTTGGTGGCTTCAAAAGACCAATATTTTGGTACTTTGGTATTTTGGTGATAGCAAATACTATCCTGCCACTGTTGAACCCAGTAGTTCTGCTTTTGATTTTGGCAAACCTAAATCCCTGACCTAGGTAGTTTAATTCTGGCTGTTTTATGAGATGAGGGTCACCAGTTCATATAAGCAGTTCAAAATGCAGATCATTGTCACTGCCCATGCCTGACTGGGGCATCCCAGCATTTTAATCTGCTTTGTCTAAGCTCTGTTTCTTTGGTAGCTTTGATACTGGCAGATTGTCATTGTGTGACATTGTTTTTGTGGCTGAAAGCAGATTGGGGTATTTAATTGATTTCTTATTTATAGCGGAGAAACTAGTGGCATTATTCAGACAGTCTGTCTCCCATGATTATTCTGTTCTTGCCAAATCATCGGGACAGCAAACAGTATTGATTTCTGAGTTCCTCTGAGGCAACAGCAACTCTTGCACAACGAATGGGAGAGGTCCTGCCCTTGCCTTGATCACCCATCATATAACCAAGTTACAGTTCATATGCTTTCTTGACATGTCCAGTATGACTTTGAGGCTTAAGTGTGTATTTGCCACAAATGTAGCAGGACATATCATGGCTGTTCTGATATTGACGAGACATTTCTGCTCTCACTAGTTGTCCAATAACAAGTCTATAATTGGCTTACTTGTTATGTAAATTACATGTACATAGACAGTGCCATCCTTGAAGCAATCACAATAAAATACATGGAAACTGATATCAACAAACTGAGTAGCATCTGTGTATGCGAGCTACTTTGATCGCCTTTCCAGGCAGCATCCATCCAGCTTAACCATGCCTAGGAATGCCCAAAGTGTACCAGCTGCATAAACATTATGCTATATGTCCTAAGTGCATAACTGGATCTACATGAGCTATACTCTCATAGACACAGACAATGCATCCTATAAGCAAACAAGAGAAAATTAGTAAACTTAAAATATGTATAAGAAGACATTGCAAAATTGTGATTACTCAGCAAAAAATCTATACCATATATTCCAAAGTGTTCAGCAAGCAAAATATCATCTGTTGCCCCGGGAAATAAACAAACTGGAATGGCTTAACAACATTATGCTGTCACCATACATATTTGTCTTTCTTATATATACACAATCACATTTACCTTTAAGCGCTTGCTTATTCATTTTGCAACTCAAATACTTTGGCCACCTAATGAGAAAGAAGGACTCACTGGAGAAGAGCCTAATGCTGAGAAGGATTGAGGGCAAAAGAAGAAGGGGACAGCAGAGAATGAGGTGGCTGGATGGAGTCACTGAAGCAGTAGGCGTGCGCTTAAATGGACCCCGGGGGATGGTAGAGGAGAGGAAGGCCTGGAGGAGCGTTGTCCATGCGGTTGCAATGGGTTGGATACGACTTCACAACTCACAATTTTATGCACAACCTGTGAACATTCTTAAGTACAGTAAGATTTTCTCTTGGTAAAAAGTATATTAATAAACTTAATAAATGCATGTGACTGGCCTAAGGGGTCTGACTTTTGGTAGACCTTGTATGTGTGTATCTGTGATTATATTCTCATTTTATCACATAAATAATAATAAAATGTAAAGCATTATTGCTACCTCGTGAATTTGTCTCAATAAATACAGTTAAAGACATGAGGAAGCAGACAGTGGCTATAATTTCTGTTCTGACAAAAAAAAGTGCTAGAGTTTTCATTCACCATGACCAGCAAAATTGCTTTTCAAATGCATGCTTACAAGAAATTATTGTTTTTATTTATAGCCCTTTTCTCTTGTAATGAGAAACTGTTATTAGAAATAAAAGAAGTAGAAAATAAATCCTTCGTTTTATTTGCATGATGTGCAGGATTGCATGATGTGGAAATAGCTGCTCTTCAGATAACATAATGTGGTTCCAGAAATGCAACTGTGATGTTGAAGTGTAGTAACTTTTTGATAAATTGTTTAGTGGCTTTTAATGGCAATAACTGTACAGTAAATATACAATAGCTGCTTCTTTCACTGTCCTTGATGGGCAGTAGAAAACTGTTGCAAATTGGCAGCCCTCCAATCAGGTTAAATGTATTCCTTATTCACAATTGACTTTGGGAGGTTGTTAGGCAAGGTGAGTCATTGTGATTTATGACAGCTATTCAGCAGTGAGGTGAAGTATGAACTTATCTTGACACATAGTTCACCTGGAGAATTGCAGAACACAATGCAGTGCTTTCCGCTGAATTAACTTTTTTTTTTGGGTAGCCATTCTTCCCCTGAAATGTTAATCAAATAAAAACAATGTCTGTAAGATAGGTTGATGAAAGGTTTAATGCAAGTAAAATTCAACCAATAGAAAGATCACAATGTATGATACTGGAAATACACTCTCCCATCTGTTTCCACGTGTGCTAAGGATAATGAGCCCAAGGAAGCTTGGCTAATTGGAGCTGACAGCTATTCATGATAGAGATATGTATCAAATAAGGCAAAAAGATGAATAAGCAGTTTCTAAACTCGGGGTAAATACCACATATCACTTTAATGCCGTCTTCCCCAAAGCTTGGGGTGTGGTTCTTAAGAGTTTCTCCAAAAGTTTTTGCTGAACTGCAATTCTGGACATACTAGAAGAAGAAAACCATTAACTATATGGGAGGTGGGGTGATCATATTAACTGCCTTAATTTAATTTAATTTAACCTTGAACTGAAATTAAATCAAACCAAGCTTTGTGCTGTCTTTGTCTTCATCCCGTTCCCACACACTTGATTGTAATCCCCAGCATGATACGCACAGATGCACTGCAGCCTCACACACATACATGCCATTTTACATACAAATCGGGAAGAGCCACAGAATTATGTTCCAGTTACATTATTGCATTTTAAAACGCCTTTCCAAATAGTGGAAAAAGCATACCAAAAGGAAATAGTTTCATAATCATTAATGAATCATTTAAAAAAAAAGTTTTCTCTTTCCAATTGAATAATAATTTTTGCATTTCCGTGGGAAGCCAGCATGTTCTTTTTCTTCATTGATGTATTAATTAACATAACTGTAAATAGAACAAGAAAAGAGTTACTAAGATGCATTTATCTGGCATGTATGTATGTATTAATTACTTATTAATTAATTAGTAATTAGTAAAGCTACCTATTCTCAAGGCCATAGGCTTCCCGCAACAACCTGGGATAAAATAATATGGTAGTCATAGCATGATTAAAGACCTGTCTCTTTGTATATATGGGTGATGTAAAAAAGGACTGGAGCTTTAATCATGCTCTGATTACCATTTTGCCTTTCCCCCCCCCTACTATTCCTCTAGCCACTGCTATATTCTTTTGTCCCTAATTTTTCCTCACAACAACCTGGTAAGGTTTGCTTGCTGACAGATAACTGATCCCAAATCATTTTTTGAGCTTGATGGCTGTGAGAACTTGAGTCCAACTGTCTAACCACCCTTTCAGATATTTCATTTTTGCCCTTTTTCAAAGTCTGCTGTAGGTCTCATTTTTCAAACTGGATTTTGGATAGACCTCCTTAATACCATTTAAGCAAGGAAGAAGCGCAGAATTATGTCAAATTGTTACTAGAATGTGAAGCTTCTTGTATAGTAATTGCTTCAGGATCACACACTTAAAGTTCTTCCAGAACTTATGCTTCTAAAGGCTGTTCTTGTGTCAAACTGCATTATTTAGCTCAGCTTTATTAGGCTGATATTGCCTCAGTTAAAAGAATAGGATTTTTAATTTTTTTAGCAGGGATTAAATGGTCTTTGCCTTATTGAGCAAAATGTAAGACTTGAAATAAAGGATAGAGTTGGGCAATGCCTCTGCTTTAAGGAATCTACTTGTTAAAAATAATGAGAAAATTAAATCAACAGCACTCTTTTTTTCAGACTCACGCAGAAGCCTGACAGAAGTTGTCATGCTTTAATGAAAAGTAGAAAGTGCTGTCCTCATGAAAAGTCAAAAAACAGTTCTTTTGAATCATCATCAAAGAGTGAACAACCCTAATAAATAATTTGACAATTATCCTCTGCCAAAACCCACGTGCAAATATATCTTCCTTTAGCCACATGTTTCTAAAATGAAGCCATCTGTGTGTGTGGATAATGTTGCTGGCATTGCCAATGGGTCATAAGTAGGTCTCTGGAAAAAGCTTTGGTATATTTATTTTTTTATTTATTTATTAGACTTGTGTGCCCACCCATCTCATCCAGAAGTGACTTTGGGTGGCTTTACCAGCGTTAAAAAACCAGTGAACATTAAAAGCATAAAACAATAAATAACAATAATGGTAATTTATTCGTTCTTGACTGTTTGTATTTCCCTGAAATAAAATTTGGGACCATTCAGATTTGATCTCCCAGATCATAAAGTTCTCAGCTTGAGATGTTTGTCTCAAGTTACCTGGAATCATTTTGCTTACAATGGAACATCATGGTATATAAAAATATGTTCTTATTTTTCCACAGTCAATTATTATTATTCTGGAATTTTGAACAAGACTTTATTTACAAACAGATTTGAATCCTGGCATATATCTTATTTCTAAGGAATACAGTCTATTGAGAAATTCTTCTGCATGAAACCCACTTTTTTAAAAAGGTAGAAAAGAATCCAAGTATTCAGTTCTTATTTAGTTAACAGGGCTGGTAAAGAACCAGATATTTAAACATTTATAAAAAGGTACTATTTAAAAAAATCTGATCATGCTGAAGTTAAGATTTTGCAGGAAAATGGAAATATGAATCATTATTTGTGAATGCTTGTTGCTGGGATCCCTGATACAGGGAAATGAAAGCAGAAGTCATTAAAAAAAGGACAAGTAGTGCTGAGATTTGTAGTAACTTTGGAGCCGTTCAAGAAAAACATGCAACTAGCATCAATTCAGCTTCCTTTCTGTAACATATTGTAGACTGATCCTCAAGACAAAAGCATCATGTAAAAAAATAGCTATTTATTTTCACTGGGGAAAAAAATCAAAGAATCAGACTGTGGTCAGCTATCATACAAATCCATATTCCTGCTTAATCGACGGCTCTAAGTCTGTTATGGATGCTTATTGTGGCAAAGATGTTTTATTTTGTTGGTTATTCCTGTCATTTTCTAGCTACCGTGTTTCCCCGAAAATAAGACAGGTTCTTATTTTCTTTTGACCCCCGAAATAAGTCCTTGGCCTTATTTTCGGGGAGGTCTTATTATTTTTGAGGTGCAGGAGGCGGCGAGTGTGGTCACCTCATGGCGGCTGCTGTGTTTTGGAAAGGGCTTATTTTTTGGGGGGGCGACTTATTTTAGTGCATGCGCTCAAAAGCCTGATTGGGCTTATTATCCGGGGAGGTCTTATTTTCAGGGAAACGGGATAGTCCTTGATGTACGGCCGCCGTTGCTAAGCGAGGCAACGTTCATCAGAAGGTTCCAAATTTCCTCTTGACAAGAATCTATGGAAAGGAATGTGGTGTTCTGTCATTTTCTTTGTCTTTTTTGTTTGCCTCTATGTCTTTTTATCAGCGTTTCTCTCTGCCTGCCATTTCTGGTGACTTTATCAAAAAACTTGGCGAATTGGGCCCAAACGACCGTCAACAGCTCAGCAAGGAAGGTATTAAACGTATTCCTTTTCAATTCCCTCATCCATACCTTTGTTATTTTCTGAAAGTCGAGGAGAATAAGGCTGGTGTGCAACGCATACGGGCTAATCATCGGCTTACGACGGCAATTGGGGTTGGAATTTGTACCAAAAGCCATTGCAGTCATAAGTCGAGTCGGGCCCCAGGGTCGTGCGTTCAGGTCTGGTTCTGTTTCACGACAGAACAAAATCTGAACAAAATCATCGTGGTTGTTGAAGGAGCACCACAGTCGTAAACGTGAGAATTGGTCATAAGTATGAGAAGTGGACTTTGTATGGCACCGTCGTAGCTTCAGGCAGCCACTATAAACAAATGGTCATAAGTTGAGGACTACCTGTATAGTCTGCAACAGGTTCCTCTGTGCAAATAATTTGGCCTTTTATGAACCGCGGGTGACTTTCCCAAAAATAAAATTAGCCAAATTGTACCCCCCTTTGTAAAATCGGGCTGCTTAAAATGGATTCATTTGAAGATTCCCTTATTTCTAAAGTGCTTCGTTTCCAAGCAGAGAATAAATGGAATAAACTGTCTCAGGCAGAACATTGTTAAACGACAAATTGGCATATGTGAAGAATGAAAATGTGTGTTTATTATTATTATTGCCGGTCTCCTGACCGCTTGATTTTATTTTATGGTAATTTAAGGTTTCCGAAAGAGGCTTTGGGGTTGTTTTATGACGCTTTGATTTTGCTTTGATTACACTGGCGACTGGCGTGTAACCATTGAATTGGTGGATAAACAGCAGCTATAAATCTAAATAAATCGGATGACATGTAAAATCCCCCTCCTGTCTTCTCACAACACATTGAAGAGACTGCTGACAGAAAAGGGGCAGATATGCTAATATGGCTAATATAGAGCAAATGTTTTCCTTGGTTTCAGAGAGGGACGACGTCCCCATAACTCACAAACACGCAGAAAAGGGCTGCAGTCTCTCAAGTTATATTTTAAGTCGCAAGGAGATGCGCGTCTATGATTACCCCGTAGAAGGTAAGCTGTCTCAGAATCCACATTTATGATCCAATTCTAGGTGTCTAGAAGAGGGACAGGTCATCACTTTTAACAGTTAGAACTAGACTACCTGTGTGCCCCATCGGTCAATTGCGAAAGTTAGCTTTACTCGGAACAGTTTACGAGACCGCCTTCTGCCGCCAATAGCCTCCCACCGACCAGTGCGCTCACATAGAGAGGGCCTTATCGGGGTGCCGTCAGCTAGACAGTGTCGGCTGGTGACCCCCAGGGCAAGAGCCTTCTCTGTGGGGGCCCCTACCCTCTGG
>JANHFT010001421.1:119437-141455 GCA_032467955.1 Pseudoxenodon macrops
GTTTGGGTGGGGGCGTGGCCAGGGGAGGGAGGTGAGTTCCACCACCTTTTCTCTGAGAAAAAAAGCCCTGTATATTATGATATCTAAAGTATATTCTAAGAGTGATATTATACTTTGCACTGAAGCATACTTTGATTTTATTTTAGTATAGTACATGAGCAGCTTATATGATCTACCATGGACCACTAATAGCAGCTTATTAAGAACACATCTCATTTCTGCAGATCTAAATAAGCAAAACTATTGTAATGGGCAGCAACCTAGTTGGTTGGCTGTATTTGACTTATTGAGTTAAAAACGTGATCTGCTTTATAATTGGCTGTGTGATATGCTGTCGCTGGGGTGATTTTATTATATTAATTTATTTGATTCTTTTTAATTAGTTTTGTTTTAAATGAGGTTTTATATTCTGTAAATTCAATAAATAAATAAATAAACTACATCTATATAGCACTCATGGGCTTTTTGGTGTGGGACAACTTTAAAAAAATAATAATCCACAGAATATAAATAATGTAAATTTGTTGGGGGGGGAAACAAAATGAGGAACAAAATGATGCTTTTGTGGGGAGTGGCAGTATAATCATTTGGAGACTCTGCCATGTAGTACTTGGATCACTACAAGTGATAATGAGTTAATCAAGAGACAGTGATTAATTGAATATAGTCCAAATTAACCAAATGTGAGCAGCAAAACAATTAATCAACTGGCAGTAATATGGTAAAACTGGCAAAGTTAATTAAATGGAAGACAGAATATTTAAGCAGTATAATTTATAATGCATCTAATCAGTGTTAGGTAATTAACGATTCATCAATAATCTGAAAGGAGTGAAGATGATGTGATGATGAATAGTAGACTCTATGAGTATATTACATGGTGTAGTTCTCCAAGGAGCTTATTAGTTGAATACAGTTGGGAAGTATTTGGTACTTCCTTGGTACCTGTTCCCATGAAGTATAGCGTCTTATTGGGTTTTTTTTTCTTCAGCTTCTCTGAAAGCATGAAATCAGAAGCAATTTCAGCAACTTAGGTTGCAGTTTTAAGTGTATTTACTTGGGACCAAGTTTAATGGAACTGGTTAAATATGCTTTGAACTACACCATGCCAAATTTATGGGAGCTAAATCTTCATAAGATACAACAGCTATTAGCATTGCAAAATAATCCTGAGGGTGTTAAATGTGTATGGAACAAGAAATCAAAATATGTGAGGGCCCAAGATGGCAAAGGATGTTACAATCTTCCCCTTTTCTTAATGCAAGTAAGCTATATGATTGTTTCCTTTTGCTAGCAGTAATGAAAGTAACTGCCAATTATCTTTTCTACTTCTTTTTTCTCTTCAGTTTGGATAAAACACTGTTTAGGCATTAGCAAATACATTAGTTATATTTTTGTAAGTATCTAACGAGACTTTTCCAGTTGAAAGGAGATCTTTAGTATTTTTCTTATGGCAGACATGATAGTTGAAAACAAGGAGACCAGCTGTTGACTGATCAACTTGTTCAGGAAGTTAAGTGTAGGGTTTTTCAAGAAGTCCTTAAAAAAATAGGAGGAGGAGTAAGATTCAGACAACTTTCTTCTGAGATACTCACAGCATACACTTATATGCTTTCATGTACCTGTTTGATCCTCAGTGAACTACAATAGAGACTGCTTGCTCATTCATGCACTGGTGGCTCTGTCAAACCTTATTCTGTTTTCTCCAAGTTGTAAATCAGAAACAGCTGCATTCATGTATGCATGTGAGAAGAACAGTAAATATATTGCAGCCTAAGATCCAAGTAAAAAAAGGGTGTTTTTTTCTGTTTTTGCCTACTGGCGGTCATCATCTAAGAAACTCTTATTACCCTTAAGGTCTTCCAGCTGCATTGGATTACTTCTCAGTTAATACAACCAACAGCTGGAGGCCCTAGGATTGAGAGTTCAACAGTTTGAAGAACAACAGATCTAGAGAGAACAAACTGGGGAGGCTGTGCAAATGCAGTCTTAGTCTAGAACTTTTTTATCCAGTCTGAAGCAGAGCCAGCTAAAGTGACATCGTCCAGATATAACTGCTATTAGCTGATGGTATTGATTATATGACCTTGGAAAGTAGAAATGTGACTGTCCTGTCTTGGTGAACAAAAGGAGAATTGCAGTGAACAATGTGAAATTGTGACACTAAAATAGGTCTAATAAGCAACAAAAAGGCTGCTTTCTGTATTTAAATGCTACAGGGAATTTTAGCAATTGCAATCTTCATGCTGCTGGAGATGTAATTAAGGAACTGATTATTGATTTGGTTTTGAGTTATTAATGCATTTGGGCCTGATGTCAGCAGGGTGGTTAACAATTTTGGCTCAATCATTGCATGTTGAAAATCCATATGTTCTTGTTGAGTATATTGATCAGTATTTTGTGTATATCCAGCTATGAAGAATGGTGGACTCTTCAGGCATAAGGGTGGATAAAAGAATTATTTTGCAATGCTGGAAGTAGAAATATACTTTTGATTTGCATCATTTGAACATTTCTATGTGCTGCTTGATAATGGCTGATTTAAAAAAAAACACCAAAGAATAATGCAGGCCTTTGGTGATTCGTTGTTTATAAAATAATGTGCTGGCTTTTTTTCCCCTTTTCTTTTCCCTTTTTCCTCCGTGCTTATCAATTTTGAGGTTGGGTTGATTCTTTAATGCTCTTGTGCATATTTTCTTTCACTGACTTGTTTAGCATAATAAAATAAAATATCAGAAAATAATATACCTGGAAAGTACTTGGTCACAGCTTGCTCAGCAAACACAGCCTTAGAGACTTAATGTGTTGCTATTTAGTTAATTAAAAAAATTGTATGCTCTTTTGTGGCCCTTAGACTGCATCCAGATTTCATATTTCTTTGTTTAAAGTAGAAGAAACAAAACACCTTAAAGCAAGTCTGGAAACATCTGTTATGCTTTACACATATTACAGGGAGTGAAAATTATTCTTATATTGAAATTAGTACACAATTGTATTGCCTTAATGCTCCCTGTAGTAAGGAATATTTTAGGAAATGTGATAGGTGACCTTAGGGTTTGAATCCAGCCAACAGTATGATGGAGAAAAGGAAGAAGGCTGATTCTAATTAGAGGCCTTTTGATTTGCAAAGTATGTATTGCTTTAAGGTAAATATAAGACTTATAAATCTAAGTGTCTTAGAAGGCACTTTCCTGTTTTGGATTAAAAGGAATATTGGTTAGTCCAGCATTTGCATTGTATTGAAATCCACTTTAGTTGGATTCAGTGTCATTTAAACTGTAAATACCATTACTCCATCCTATCATGTAGCATATATAATTTTCTTCATCGATTCTCATATTTACTTTAAAGCAGTAGAATTCTAAGGATGAATACTTAATGTGAAATTAATTACAGAAGCTTCAGTTTTGGGGTATTTTCCCTAATCCTGTTGTGAACATTTAACTATTTGTGTTTTCTCCTGTTCTTGCCAAGAGCAACGATGTGGAATAAGAAAATACTGGGCAATTCTGAAGTGGTGAAAATCTGACATATTTTTGGCAAGAATGTAGTAATTGGACTAAATTAGCTTTGAGCAGAGTTCTAGCTTTCTTAGCTGATCTTATCTCTGCCTAAAGAATCTGTTAAGTTTTTATATGCTTATAAAGTGACAAACCAGGATAGGCCATTTCATTTACTTCCCTACTTTTAGGTACAAATTTCAGATCCAGAAATTTTGTTAGGTAAATATTCATACAAAAAATTGATCACAAGAGAGACGTTTGCTTTGAATTTTGAACATAATATGGAAATAATTCAGTCTTCGAGAAGTTACAGCACTTTATAAATTCAGAATTAAGTATCTGAAGTTATGAAATCTATACAGGTAGTTCTTGATCTATAGCTACAACTCAGCCCAAAATTTCTGTTGCTAAGCAAGGCAGAGGTTTTTGTGAGTTTTCTCCCATTTTACGACCTTTTTTAATTGAATCACTGCAATTTAGTGAATCATGGTTATATGATTAAGCAAATCTGGGTTTCCCCCATTGATTTTCATTGTCAGAAGCTGGTTAGGAAAGTTATAAATGGCGATTATATGAACCCAGGGCAGTGCAGCTGTCATAAATACATTCCAGTTAACAAGTGCCTGAATTTTGATCACATGACCATGGGGTAACAATTGGCATACGTTCCTTTTTTTCACTTTTGCTGTAACTTCAAACAGTCACTAAACAAATATTTGTAATAGTTGAGGACTACCTATATAAAGTTTACGGATAATTCTAGTCTCAATTTACCAGAATGGATTACATTTGGGCTGATTCGTGATTATGTGGCATCAAGTTGGTGTCAGCTCTTAGTGACCACAAACTCACGCCATCATGTTGCTGTCATGTGATGTTTTGCAAAGTTTTTCCTTTCGTGGAACTGGGGTGGGCATGGCCTGCACCAGAGGTGGGTTCCTACTGGTTCGGACCAGTTCTGAGTAGATAGTAGACTGCTGGTGACGTCACGGAGCCGGTTCTGCTGCGTGGGTGCTGCCATTTTTTTTTAAAAGATTTTTTCTTCTTCTGCGCATGCGCAGAAGCTGAGTTTCTGGCACTGCACATGCGTCGCCATCTTGTTTTCAGCCTTTTTCAAATTTTTCGGGTATTTTTCTACTGCGCATGCGCGCGCCCACGAGGCACGCCCACGTGGCACAGGGGCCAGAACCAGCAGTGAGGTAAGTTAGAACCCACCTCTGGCCTGCATGCAATGCATCTGGCCTGCGGGCTGTCAGTTTGACATCCTTGACATAGATAGATTTTCTCCAGAATGTTCTGATCCCAACCTGGCCCTTCAACTCTTAATGCAGTTTACCCATCACTGCTGTAATTGAGTTTGGCCACCTTAGTGCTTGTTATTCTCTTTTGTTCCCTTTCACCTTTCCCAGCATTATAATTTTCTGAAGATAGCAAGGATTGATTTATAGGAGAGTGAAATGAGCAGAATAAATAGCCAACAGATTTAAGTTTTAAAACCACATTATTAGGAAATAGCAGTTTAAAAAAAAATCTGATTACAAATATAAGTAGCTGACTACCTCTTCAACATACAATTACAATTGGAATCAGAATTTCTGTTGCTAAGCAAGATGGATGTTAAATGATTTTATAACACTTTTCCCCCCATGGTTATGAAGCAAATCACTGCAGTTGTTAAATGAATCAGATAGTCCTTAAACACGTTTACCTGTATTAACTTTGCTTGTTGAAAGATGGCGGGAAGCGTCATAAACAGTGATCACATGACTCCAGGATGCTGTATCAATTGTAAATATATGCTGGTTGCCAAATGTCCAAATTTTGATCAAGTGATCATAAGGATGTGGCATTGGTCATAAGTGTGAGTCTTTTCAGTGCTGCTGTAATCGCTAATGGTCATTAAATAAATGGTTGAAAGTTGAGGACTACCTGTAATTCCCTTTGTTTGCCTTCCCCACACCCTAATAAGGCAGCTTCTCCCCATATTGTAATCTTTTCTTAGAGAACCCAATGAATATTTTTGTAATCCTTTTCTGCCATTTCCTAGAAATACAATATTTAGTAGAATCTTGAATCCTTTTTATAAGCAATGCTATGAATCCTTTCTATAAGAAATGCTATTTCTTATTCCCTTTCTGTTCTTAGTGTGGGTTTAATCTTTTTCACAAGCTCTTTACATTGACTTTTCATTGTAAACACTGACTTGTCCTATATGCTCATAAGTATCTGAAATAGCCATTCAACTAAGTAGCCTATAATTTCCTTGGTAGATAGCAAAAAGCATCTTAAAAGAGTCTTAGATCTTTTCATCCTCTAGTCTCTCTTAAAATTATACTTGCTTGCAAAGAGCTTAGAGCAAAAATAAGTATGATTCCTTACTATTATGTTTATCCTGATGGAAATGTATGAAACCTTAATTATAAATTAATTCATTAATTGACTCAAACTCATTAATAATTAAGTTATCTTTAGTTGATCATTCCAATCATTCCTAACGGCAGTTGACTATAGTCAGCATGAGTAATTGCCCATATCAAGTATATCTGGCAGTATGACTGCACTGAAAAATATTTTGAAACTAAGCTTTGATGTTGAGCTTCAGGATTCTTAAGGGAAAGGAACTTAGCCATATATAAATGTGTCAGCACAATTTTATCCAAATATGGTTTGGCAGCTTGTTCAGTATTTCTATAATTTATTCTTTCTTTTTTCTATAAATGATGGAAAAAAGTAAATATAGTTGCCATGTCATGTTGAAGTCAATTATGAAATCCCATTGACTTGAACAGATTAAGTCATTTTCTGTCTTCTTTAAATGGAGGTTTTGTGGCACAGTTATAATTTCCAGTCACCTCAAAAAGGCCTAATTTGGGTTGTTATACATTTCTTTGTGAATCATTTTTCCAGAGGTGAATGAAGTCCAGATTGTTTGTTATAGAGTAGATTTTGAAACATGCTTATATGTAGTCCCTTTATGCTCAAAACATTTACAGCAAACGTCTATGGCACTTCTGTCATAATGGATAAAAGCAAGTTAAAATGTGGTTTTGGGGGAAAAAAACACCACGTCTCAGGTTGCATAACCATATACGTGTGTATGCACACACATCTGTGAATGCATATATATATAATCTGGTCAATAAAATCCCTGCTATACTGAGGGACTTTGAGGCATCTTTAGCTCACAATTTAAGATACACAGATTTCATTTTGGCCTGTCAATTTCTTTTCCCTCTTCCTAGGCCTCAATAACTCTTCTTTCTCAAATCCTTTTTTTTTTATACACACAAAGAGAATCCAATGTCTAAGACTAAGAAATATAACATTCCTGGCAATTATTTTATCAGTTTCTCTCCAACTCATACGCATTGCTTTCTTCTTCCTGAAGAAGGACCCGCTTTTCTTAGCACAGAGCATGGAAGAGAGATAGGCATAGAGATGGCCTGAGAAAGACATTTCTGAGCTGGGATAGTCCCATCTCTTGAACTCTTCTCCTGGATGGTATCGTCCAGCCCTCCATATGCATGTCTAGAGACCAATTGAGGCCTTAAGCTTGTTATTCTTGCTTTTTTATAAACGTTGCCAGCTTCTAAAATGTTGAGATATTTCATAGTATGGGTCATAATTAAGGGACACAGTCAAGAAATTCATTTTGCCAAAAAAGGGCTAAACTTTATTATCCTTTAGACAGTAACAATTGGTGTAAAATGAAGACAATACTCCTATTTTAATCTGTGAAGTGTGTTGGGAGGACAGAAAATGACTCACCCAAAATCACCTAGCTGGCTTCCATGCCTAAAGCAGAATTAGAACTCTCTGTCTCCTAGTTTCTAGCCTGGTGCTTTAACCATTATCAAGATATTTACTGTTAATTGTTTTATAAGATTATGAAAATATACATTGTGATTATTTTCTGTTCTATTTTTTAGGTCAAAATGTTTAAACATTTCTTGTGGATATATTGGACCTTATCCATAGCATGTGCTCTCCACAAAGGTAAGAACGAGAGAAAGAGGGAGGGAGAGGGAGAGCTGTCATATTGAAACTGACTTCTGAAAAAAAAGATAATTTTTGGTAGTGAAAATGTATCAGTTATTCTGCAGTTATTAATTGGAGAGATGTAGCAATATATTTTATTTATCAGTTAAATGTATATGCCATCCATCACCCAGTCAGTTTTATGCTGAAAGTGAGACTAGAACTCATGGTCTCCTCTGTTTCTAGCCTCTTGCCTTAACCACTAAAGGTCTCTGCTTTAATTACTGAAATGTAAAAATAAAACTTTCTTTTTTAATTATAACCACGATTTATGCTTATTTTGCAGCACGTTTTCTCATGTAGAAGGCCTGTTGTTACAACTTCAGTAATGTGAACGTGCTATTGTTTTTCAGTACTTGTTATGACTATTATTACCATTTTATATTGCTAATATTTCTACTGGATGTATTTTTGTTCGGAGCTATCCCCGCTGAGTTGATTGATAGAAGGTTTTTAGTAATAGTTGGTTTTACTAGTGAAAAGGTCTAGTTATAATTCAAATTCCATTTAATCCATTTACTGATCTCCAGATACTTTTGAATACTTTGTCTATTCCATGGTTAAATAAAGCCAGAGTCACAAAGTATTCCAGAGTGACAATATGCTTAATGGAGTATTTGTTGGTATCTCCCAAGCTTCGTTTCCTAATTTTCTTAAGATTCTTTTAATTTGTAGGAAATGACTGGGAACCTAGTGTGCATTAAAGCACTTCTTTCAATAAGAAAATATTTTATTTCCAACAGTGTCTTAGAATAAAACAAACCTCAATGTCCAGTGCTTTTTTGCTTCTGGGAAAAGATATTTTGCAACCATGACAAACACTGGCTGTATGTGACCCACATACAAAAGTCTAAATGTGCCAACTTGCCCAAATCGGTGAAAGACATGCTATTTATTTTAATCTAATTTTGTATAAAAGCATAAATTTAAGTGATTTAATCCCACGTGCACAATTGTCAATTGTTCTCAACAAATTACAATTTGTTGTGATTTAATATCATCAAACGTAGACGAACTTGTATCCAGGGTACAGTTGAAAAAACTATAGACAGCCTATGTGGTAAAGCAAAGATGTTATGACGGCAATCACAAAGTCATTATCAAAGTCTGTAAATGCAGGTACAAATGAGTGGGGCTTCAGTCATGCAATTATACTCACTACCTTGACTTTTCTGACCTTCCCTGTGAATGGTTCTGAGATTAAAAGGCTTACTGTTGCCAAACTTTTGGAAATTCCTTATTGCATCTGAGTTTTGCTATTAAGGTTTATGAGCAGGTTTTAGTTGACCCCCAAACTTTAACAGCAAAGTGTAGCTCCTTATATGACCTCAACATAGTTAACTATAGAAAGATAAGAATTATGTAAGTCAATAAACCAAAGGCAAGTATATTGATAATAAGGCTGTACACATCATTTTCTTTAGAGGCTTCTTTTCTTTCTGTGCAACAAGTGCTGCTTGTCAAAGTGTTGGGGCAGCTCACTGCAGAAGCATCTTCTATGTATGAGCTTGCATACACAGGCAGTCTGAAAAGGCCTTTGGATTTGGTAAAATGAATTTTTGGGAGAGTTACCCACCTTAATATTTAAATGACAGTATTTCTACGTATTATTTAAGCAGTCCTATGAACTGGCAAAGCTGTGATAGATAATGGTGAAATTCAATTTTTTCCCCTACTGGTTCTGTGGGTGTGGCTTGGTGGGCATGGCTTGGTGGTGGTGGGGCTTATGACTGGATGGGCATGGCCAACTTGACATCCCTTACATCAAGGGGCGCCTCACCCGGCCCCTCCCTTCCTAGCCACTCCTGGTCGTGAATGGCAGGAAAATGGGAAGGGGAATTTTCCTGTCTGCCATCCTTCTTTCAGTCTGTGCTGAACTTCAGGAATGAATGACAGGCAAGAAAATCCCCCTCCCCATTTTCCTGCCTTTCATGAAAATGGCTCTATTCCAAACCTTCAGCGTTGAAATCCTGGGATACTACCTTGAAGGTTCAGAATGATGGAGCCTTTTTCGCGAAAGGCAGGAAAATGGGAGGGGGGATTTTCCTGCCTGTCATCTATTTCTCAAGCTCAGCATAGACTGAGAGGAGAATGGTAGGCAGGAAAATTCCCCTCCCCATTTTCCTGCCATTCGCGAAAAAAGCTCCATTCCGAACCTTCTGCATTGCAGTCCTGGGATATGCTGAAGGCTCGAAATGCCTCTGCTTTAGTGCAGAATGACTTTCGCCCATCTCTTTTTGGGCGCGGCACTTCTGCCTGTTGGGCCACTTCCCAAATCTGGCAGCGCCACAGCCAGCCACTTTGCTTTTTTCCTCATGGGAGCTTGCGTGGTGGCACCAGCAGAAGGTGGAGGCAGAGGCATGGGGCAGGCAGAGGCAATCCCAAAGCTCCAGCCCCTTCATCCCACTGTCTGTTGGCTTGTCTGCAGCTGCACTGAAGAAGTACCAGCATGGGGCATCTGGATTGCCTGCCTCTCCCATGCTGGTGCATGCTGCTCAAGCCTCCTGTGAGCTTCTTAAAAAGAGGGAAAAAGCAAAGCACTTGGTCGTGGAGTTGCTGGCTTCAGGGAAGCAGCCCAACAAGCAGAAGCACTACACCCAGAAAGAGAAGGGCAAAGTGGTATTTGCGCTGCCCCAAGAGGTCAGCAGGCTGCAGAGGTGAAGGTGAGCTCCAGGGTGGCAGCGGTGCTCCGGGAGAGAGGGCGGATATCCCAGGGCATCCACCCACCCTCCCGGAGTGTCAGTACCGCTACCCCTCTCAGTCTCAGTGCAGCATCTGTGTCTTCCCAAGGGCCGGCCATTCACCCACTGGCTGGCCCAAAAGCGGCACCTCTCCCGTCAAGGGCTGGATGTGGGACCAGAGCTTGGAAGGCAAGCGGGCATGGGGGATTCTCAGGAAGGCTGCATGAAAGGCAGCAAGCATGGCAGTGCTGCAGGGAAAGGAGTAGACTGCTAGCTCCCTTCTCCGCGGCTGGGCAGCCCCGACATGCTTGCTTGCCTGCCTTCCACATGGCCTTTCCAGCAGTCCCCGTGGCCAGTTTGCGAAGGCAGGCAAGCGCCTGGGCGAGCGGGTGTGGGCATGGCCAACCAGGGGTGATTTTTACTGGTTCAGGGAACCGATTGAAATCATCCCTACCAGCTTGTCCAAGGCAGTCGAATTTCACCCCTGGTTTGATTGTTTCTTAATTATACATTGAGATACTCAGCAATATAAATACCATGTTTACAGTCTACACACATCAGCCTTTGTGTAAATAGATCTATATGCATAATTAGTTTGCCCGACGATTGCTAGAACTACCAGGTGAATTTTTCTTTCCTTTTCTGTACATATGCATGTACTGAGCTTAAGGAAAATAGTTTTAGATGAATCCTAGAAGTCTTAATTGTAGAGTGTGTAGCTCTTTGAAGTGTGTTTGTAGAAGATTGGTGAGTTTTAATGAATAACCAAAGAATGCAATGAAATGCTTTCAAAGTCATATATATGTGTGCATGGGTAATTTCATACATCTACATTTAGATATATATGCTATTGTAAATGCTATCGCTGTAGATGGAATGTACATTTGGCTAGCTTTCCATGATTTACAGTGAGAATTTAAAGAGTAACTGATCCATCACTATGCCTGATTTACCGTCCCCTCCTTTCTTATACAGTAACTCAGATTGTAAGCCATCTGTTAGAACAAAAGTGTTTTGTTAAGATTAAATTTATTACCTTCTGTGACAAGCTCTGAGCAAGTTTTTGCAAGTAGATGGAATATCTACTTTATCAATTTGTACAGAAACAGGTTGATCTCAAATAGAATATTCTTACAACTTCATATAAAGACAGGCCATTTTTGATAATATAGTACCATTTGAGGTGTGCCCAACATTTCAGGGTGGTTTATAGGGAGCATTTCTTTGCGCTGTGTAAGGTAGAATGTGATTCACAAAAAAGTTGAAGGGATTTGAATTTATATGAGATGACATTTTAAAAACTCAACTATTTTAGGAATGTGTTATCAGCCTTTTGAAGTATAATATACGTAGGTGCTTTTAAGAATAATGGTATTTCATAAACAATAAATGGGCTGAATTGAATAAATGCCTTTTGCCCTTTCTGAACAATCTATTTACAATGGATATTATTACCCGGAACTTTATTATATCCTTGTAAATAAAATAAAGTGGCATAGAACTTTTGAGGTTTGTTTGTATTTTCAGTTCATGCAATACACATTAGGTTGCTATTGTCAAATTTGACTGATATATATAGATAGAATGTTAATAACTCACAAACAGATTCATGTATTTTGGTGGCAAAATACAAGATTTTTTTTAAAAAAGCTATTCATTATAATTTGGCATTGCTTACTGGGCAGAATGTCAGAATAAGAAAGAGGCTGAAAGGTTGTGTATTTTTTATATGACAGAAGTTGGCAGCATTGGTGATCTCAAAAAATTAAGCAGAGGAAGATTCAGAATGGGTGACCACAATGAAATTCCAGAGCTGT
Organism: Pseudoxenodon macrops; assembly: GCA_032467955.1. NCBI lineage: Eukaryota > Metazoa > Chordata > Lepidosauria > Squamata > Pseudoxenodontidae > Pseudoxenodon > Pseudoxenodon macrops. The sequence goes on from JANHFT010001421.1 coordinate 131,477, forward strand.
TTTTAACCAACTCAGTTGGTAAAATAAATCAGTTAAAAAAAAAAAATTGGAAGAAGTGGTCATGTATCATTTCAGCATTTGCCAAGAAAGAACTGTTTGTGTAGACACCCAAAAGGTCTGCTGAGTTTGAAGTTTTTGAACCTTATCTATGTGTCATGCTTTTTGTATTTTTCTACTTTGTTTAAGTTCTGGTTTTTTTTAGATTGGTTGAGATTCAGCTACAGAACAATTTAGAATTTTGATAACAATTCAACACTTCAAAGAGGTGTAGTACAAGACCTGCTGATTGATTTATTTTAATTTTTTTGGGATAATCAATGACAGATCTGGCCTCCTCTTCCATTTAGTAGATCATTCCTTTATTTAAGGAACATGCCTAGACATAGCCAGACTGAATCCACATTCCGTGATGTTTCTTTTTGAAAGTGACATAGCTTTAAACTAAGTAAGCAATATTAGCATAAGAATCACTGGAAGTTACCTGACAGGATATTTAAGACTTTGATGGATTGGTTTGAATATCCCACCTTGGAAATGATTCCTTCCATTCAGGGGTAGGATTGAAAAGTTTTAGCAAGTGATTCTCTGCCTGGTTGCTGGATGAACATGGCCACGGGGGTGTGGCCTGCTTGGTCTCCTGCCCCACAGCGGGGAGGGGGGTGTTGCCCTCCCCAGGCTCCGGAGACTTTCCTTGAGCCTCCGGGAGAGCCAAAATGGCCTTTCCTGGGCTCTGGAGGCTGGAAACAGGCCTGTTTCAGGACTTCCGGTACTTCCGGTAGGCTTGTTTTTCACCCTCCCAGAGCCTCCGTAAGGGCCCTGTACTTACCTGGCATCCAAAACAGGCTGCATGAAGACTCCTGGGAGGGATGAGGCAGGGTGGGTTGGGTCAGCCAATCCTTGCAACTACCAGTTCAGCGATCCAGATGTAAAATTAACATCCAGTTCACTCGAACTGGTCTAAACCAGCTGAATCCCACCCCTGCTTCCATTTTGAAGCCTTTCTTTGAGAAAAAAAACAGTTTTGTCTTTGAGAGGTTTTGTCTTTGAGAGGTGGGTAGAGAGCAAAGGCTATATCATTCTAGAAAATTGCCATATAAGTGTAATAGCATAGCACTTAGACTTATATATTGCTTTACTCTCTAAGCGGTTTACAGAGTCAGTGTATTGCCCTCAATTATCTGAGTCCTCATTTTACCGACCTCAGAAGGATGAAAGATTAAGTCAACTTTGAGCTAGTGACATTTGAACTGCCAGCAGTTGGCAGTCAGCAGAATTAGCCTGCAATACTGCATTCTAACTTCTGTGCCTCCATAGTAATCTTGAAATAAGATTCTTAATCATTTGAGGTAGCTAACTTTGGTTAGTAACATTTCAGTTTGTTTTAAGGTCCATGACCTTTATTTTAATGGATCTCTACTAGATGTTTAATACATTTCTGGTTTGGGAATTGGAGTTGTTTTAGTTAGATAAGATTCTTACTTATGTGCAAACTGTCTTTAAGAAGATAAAAGGAAAGTTAAAGGAAAGACCTATCTTTCCTTAGATGTGGAGCTGTTGGATTACAGTATTATATGTTCAGGTTGAGGTTTTGTAATTGTAAATCACATGAATAGTGTTAGCATATCTTTCCCAGAAATATATAATGGTGTTGATGGTATGGCTGCTTAGATAGTAGTTAGGAGTACAAGTGCCTCTCAATTGTCATACATTCCATTCTACAGGTTGTAAAGGGTTACCTAAACTGTTATCTAAAACAGTTGAATTCTGAGTCCAGATAGACTTACAGTATATGCAGCATGTATTGTTATACTAATACAATTTGATGTAACTAATGGTCAGATCTGACATTGCTATAGTGGACTGATTAACCAAAGTAATGATAAACACTCTGTTGGTCATACCTGACACCTGTTCGATCTGAATATAACAGATTGTTTCTACACTAAGGTCACAATTTAGTGTAAGGTAAACTTTCTAGGGAAAGTTCTTTTTTCCCTTTCAATTCTTAGTAAATGTGTTGGTATAAAATTCAAAAAGAAATATCACGTTTTTAGAAACGCATCGTAATGGGTTTCAGGAGGAGGACGGGACCCCCGCCTCCCCATTGTGAAACGTGCGAGTGAAATGCGATGGAGAAACGCGATTGGAGCTCGGCTATGGCGATGGTGTGCATGCCCACAGATGTGGCTCTGCGTGCCACATCTGGCACACATGCCATAGGTTCACATCACAGGACTAGACATTCAAGAAATTCTTGTTCTAAGGTACATTCTGTCTGTGCTTGCTAATTAAAGAACAGGCTCCTATAATCAGAGGAAGTACATAGTTGAAAACTAACAGCTTTGGCACTTATCCCATCAGCATATATTGCAGCACTGACATACAACATATAAATGGAAAAATAATTCAGGAAATAAGTCTGATACGATGATATCTTTAAAATTGGAGTAGTAGTGTGGATAGCTATCAGGCACTATTAGCTATTATTTAGTGACCGTCATTCATGATGAAAAATTAATTACAATAATGATTTCCATAAGGTTCATTCATAAATATCGTGGCAGCTTCCTAAGGTATATATAGTATATGTTTGTCATCTTTTCTCTATATATATATGTAAATTCTATGGAGCACTAAAATGAAGGATGCTGTTCAGAGTCATCCATAGGAAGGCAAGCAGGTGTCCATGCATTATGTCATTAGCATGCAGATTATGTGATTTAGATGGTGGTATTAGACCTCATTATGTAATTGTTCCATTTATGGGATTTGTCCCCATTTATGTTATGTTCTTGCTGCTGACAGTGCTATATTAGATTAACAATCTGTTTGGTTCAGCATCTTGTTCCTATATTAGATCACAAAAGGGTTTAAGAGAAGTATCATTTTTCTGCTTTCAGATCCAATAGCTAGTAGTTTACAAATATTACTGATTCTAGACTTGACATTAGTTCATAGCTACCATGGCCTGAAAGGATTAGTTTAACTAATGCCCATTTAATCTGGCTGTCATCTTTGTGGCAATGGTTTCTATAGTTTATTTACAGTACATGGGAAGAAGTTGCTTATTTTTATATGAACAAAACTTGCAACCTTTTAGATATGTGGTTGATCCTAGTATCTAGTACTAGTACAGATAAAATCTTTTCTATTAAGCAGTTCGTTTATTGCTTATCTTGTAAAACCTCTATGAACCCTTTACTGCTTATTGTTTTTAAACATCTTTTCCCAGTGCCAGTACTTCCTACTCTTGTACTCCTCGACTTACAACCAGTTGTTTAATGACAGTTCAATTTTACAACAGTCTTAGAAAAAGTGACTTAGAAAAAAATGACATTCTTAGACACATTAGCCACCACAATAATAACTGATCACAGTTTTGGCACTTGGCAACCGACTCACATGGTTGCAGCAAATGGCGGTGACATAACTGATTTGTGACCTTCCTAGCTGGTTTTCAAAAAAGCAAAGTCTATTGGATTCATTTAAAGACTGTATGATTCACTTAACAGCCATATGATTCTTTAGGACTGTGGTGATATACAATTGGCTGCAGTCATATGATGATGACTTGTTTAATAACACCATCATGTAGTAACTGAAATTCCAGTTCCAATTGTGGGCATAATTTGAGTACAATTTATATGCTCTAGATTCCCCATGATGCAACTTTGCAAGCTTTGGCTTTCTCTTTTCTCCTCCATGGCCTGCCAGGGAATCTCTTTTGGCATGGGTTTTGGTGTGGCACTGATATGCAACCATTCTCTGGGTAAAAACGGACTATTCTGATGTTGCCTTGCTGCCTCACCACACTTTCATTTGGAGAGATATCATTTACAGTTAATACAGATTCATTTTGGGCTTTAATTAAGGCTGATATAATTTAAGATTGCAACTTGCCCATGATCATGAGAAGAAGCTCTTCTGGATTCCCACATACTTTTTTATTCTATAATCCCGTGATGGCAAATGTATGGCACGCATTCCACAGGTGGCACATGGAGCCATATCTGACGGCATGGGAGCCATTGCCATAGATCAGCTCCAGCGCGTGCCAGCTGATTTTCAGTTGGCCACGCCCCCTGCCCTCCCAGGAGTCTCCACGACCCGTTTTGAGCTAAGTAAAGGGCTCACACAGAGGCTCTGGGAGGCAATTTCTGGCCTCCAGAGGACCTCCGTGGAGTTGGGGAAGGATGAAAGCCCCTGGAGTCTGGGGAGGATGAAAAACCTACTGTGCCATCGCATGCCAAAAGTGGGGGAAGCTTGGGGATTGTGCACACATTTTTTTGGGGTGGGAGCAGGACACATTGAATTATGGGTGTGGGCACACACACGTTCCCCCCTGCGCTCCCCCTTCTTTTGGCATGCAATGGCAAAAAGGTTAACCATCACTGATATAGTCTGTACATTATGGTCCTATTGTTGCTCTTTGTTCCAAAGGGAAGCTGTAGAGTTACATTTAGTGACAGTATTTTTAAGGAACACAGGTCAGATACCAGGGTAATCATGGTCATCTAACCTGGGAAGAAATAGAAACTGCTTATTTCCTTCCTTCCTTCCTTCCATCCATCCATCCATCCATGTTTTGCCTGTCTTCTACAGAATTGGTCTTCCATTTTTCTCAAACCAACATCTTTTACAATGTTAGAAAAGTATGCATTACTAACATTACAGACTGGTCATATTAGGTCATATTAGGGCTAATAGATCTGGACTACAAAACTGGACAGCCATACCAACAAATTGTTGGCTGCTAAGCCATGGTGCTGTTTTTGCAAATCATATCTGGCAGAAGGAGGCAGCTGCTAAGAGGAATAGAAGGGACAGAGCTCCATGTTATGTAACAGGCAATTATATTTTGCTATTATGACACATTATGTTTAATCATGTCAGTTATCATTAGAGGTTCTGACTCATACAAGACCCTGCAACTTTCAAATGCAATGGAGAGTACTGTTCGGTTGCCAGTATTAAAGTAATGTTTTGCCTGTTTTGGGAGAAGACAATATGTTACCCTTCACTTAAGCAAAATATTTTGGGACAGCATAAGCTAGCATCTATTCAGAGGGAGGAGAGGGTGTCAAAAAAGTTTTAAAAAAAGGTGACTACTACTGCATGATCACTTTGACTTTTTTTTACCCTCCAGCAACATGGATGCCATGTGCACAATCTTAGCGGTACCTTTGCTCTTTCATTGGATGGAGGATTCATTGTAACTTTCTTTTAATTCCTTCCTTCAACTTTTAGTTTAAAAAAAAATAAATCTCACCTACATAGAAAGTTACCTTCCTCGTCTACCCTGAATTTCTAAGCACATAGATTAAAAAGAAAAGAAAAGTAAGGTTTGCAGATAACAGTGCTTATATTGTGCTATAGATAGGCATTATTTATTGATACATATGTGTGTTTCTCAATTACTCTCAATTAATTGAAAGAAAATAAGGGCAGAGCCTGCTTTTATATCTTCATCTGTCAAACCACATTGAAGAAATTCATGAGGGGTTAAGGATTGCTAGAACTAGCCAATATGTAGTTCCTGTTCCAGATGCACAGTAGGCAGGTTACATGAACAGTAGCCAACGCTTTCCTTAGCCATATACTAATATTGGGTGGAAACAGTCTGCTGTAAAGTGTTTGCAGCTGGAGAGATGTAAAAAACGATGGCAAAAGTTCTTTAATCATGTAGGAACCACCCATAGTTCTTATTTTTCCCCTCCCTCCCTCCAAACTACTGAGGAATATTTTATTTGAGTGATCTGTTAAGCCCTGAGGTTGGAAAGGAAATAATTAAACTGGCTGCCTGAACTATTTTTCTGAAAAGAAAGAAAATGTTCCTTTTTTCTTAGGATGCATGGTAAATATGAATTAACTCTTCCATAGAATTACTCCATCATTTATTTTGCTGTAACGTAAACCAACTCAGTAATATTCTTGGTCCACAGATCTTACTGGCTAATTTTTTTCACTTGCTTTTAGCAAATGTCCTTCATGCCTTACATTTAAATATTGGATTTATGTGATATCAGCAGGACACAAGCAAGGAATGGATTTGTTTTTACCAAGCCAGCTGTTCAGAGTGGAGAAGAAGCCAGATCATAAATTTTTATTGGGACCATTGAATTTCAATGGTCTTCTCTTCCATTGAAATGCTGAAGGAGATCCAGATAAAGTATCTTGCCATGTTTAAAGTATAAACTAGACTCCTGCACAGTTTAGTTCCAAACATACACCTAAAATTTCCATTAGAAGTCCGTATATTAAAATAAATGTTGGCTCTTCTCACGGTACAGCTTTTAAAAGAAAATGGTAAGGTGTACAAGGTTCTCAACTACCATTGGGCCAGAATTTCTGTCATATGTTATTGTGTCATAAGTCAAGTCAGATTCAATTTTATGACACTTTTTATAGTGGCTGTTAAGCACAACCAACTTTCCCAATTGGAAATCGGCAAAAGAGAGTAGCAAATCATGGTCATGTGACTGCAGGCATCTGCAACCAGTCCTAAATGCAAGACAGGTGCCAGGTGCCTGAACTGTGATCAGGGGACTATAGGGATGGTGTGATGATTGTAGGTTTGAGTACAGGTTGTGAGTCACTTTTTCCAAGGCTATTGTAACTTTGAACTGTTGCTAAATAATCACAAGTCAAGGACTACCTGCACATATTCTGTTTGCTATCTCCAGAACTTCATTATCAGTTTGAATATTCTGTTTTGAATGTTGACTTCATCAGGTCCTAGAAGTTTTGAAATGTGATTTGAGCCAGCGCTTAGAGTAAAATGTGTATTTTCTTGAAAAGTTCATCATCTTACGTTTGTGATTTTTAGTTTACAATGAAAACATCAGTCTGCCTCCTTGTATTTCATGTCTATCATTTCCTTCTCAGTTTGACTGCTGCTTGAGTTCTGAGTTGCAAAGAGAAGGAAGAATCCTACTATCCCTATCTTATGGGTTGAATGTCAATCAACTTTTACTAGCTCACTCATATGCTGTTGTTTCTTTCAGTGAAAGTGGAGAAAAGTCCACCTGTGAAGGGCTTACTCTCTGGAAGAGCCACCCTCCCATGCTTTTTTTCAACTTTGCCGACTTTGCCTCCAAGCTATCACAACGTAAGTGAGTTTCTTCGGATTAAATGGTCAAAGATTGAACAGGACATAGGTGGAAAAGATCTCAAAGAAACTACAGTGTTGGTGGCCCAGAATGGGAATATCAAGATTGGACAAGGCTACAAAGGAAGAGTGTCAGTACCAAGCCATCCAGAAGACATTGGCGATGCATCATTGACTATGGTGAAGTTACGTGCAAGTGATGCTGGGGTTTATCGCTGTGATGTAATGTATGGAATTGAAGATACACAAGACATTGTTTCACTGGCGGTTGATGGTAAGAATTCCATTTACCATACTCTTGCCTTTCTTTGTGAAATTTAAATTACAGTTATTAAACTAAAATGAGTTTATATTTTTTATATTCTTCACAGAGAAATACTAATTTGGCAGCAATATTTTAGCCCATTTTTCTTTCTCATGGTTTTACTTAGGGTCAGGAAGAATATGACTTATCTGACCTTTTCCTCTGTTGTCTTTAAGTTCAACTGGCATAGTCAGTATTTCAGCCTTCCCCAACCTGACATCCTTCAGGATGTGAAGCAGTCTAATGCAAGTAGAAAGCAACAGACTGAAGAAGTCTTCACAATATATTTCTCTAGCCTGGCAAGTGAACGAGAAGGCACCTGAAGTTTATAATTGGATTATGAATGACTATAGTACCTCCAACTGATTGTAGATGCCATACAGACAGATTCTGTAATCTTGCTTTTTCTTTCTATCTCTTTGTATTCGCTTTGATAATTTCTCCTCCCCTCTAAATTCAAATCTCCTGAGACAAGGAACACTTTCCTGGATTGTTATGTCTCCTGTTTAGATGCATTGAATCTCAAAGCTAGTTTCTTTCCCATCATCACCAGTTGGCAGAGCAGCTTCCGAGTCAATTTCAGTTGCTTTTGTTAGATCAACCATGTCTCCCATGAATTCCAGCAGTTAATCTGTCCTTCAAGCCAAGTAGAATACAACATTAAAATAACTGTCCTTTGGAAACTCAAGACTTTCAGGACAACTTCAAAAGATTTGTGCAGGTCTGGACTGCCAGGGGGTGGCAGGTGACATCTTTATGTATAGCTTTTCTTTTCTTTTTTACAACCTCATTAAGTCAGAGTGTCAGCAATATATCAACCTTTCTGTGTCTCCCTGACAAATGTAAGGAGATGGGCTGTTTTCATGGAAATCTGCTTCCCTCTTGTATTTGAATTAGCAGCACGTGGGAAGGATTAAGTAGCAAAAAGAGAAAATGGATATTGGAAAACGGAGACAGCAGATAAAAAGCAAATATCTTCCATTTTTTCAATTTGTTGCAGTTTCTTTACTTGCTGCTAAAAATAAGGGCAATTAGCCCATGGGAATTTTTAAAATGTGATTGAATATGTAGAAATTCTGTGTCATTTTCAAACAAGTTTGAATTGTGTATTTCTTAACTACTTTTATTCACTAAACAATTTAATTTAGAGGTGCAATGTGCTGAAGGCTCTATTCAAATTATTGTTTAATTAATTACCTTATTTTTTGGAGTATAAGACGCACCTTCCCTCCACCCCCACAGAGGGTGGAAATGTTGGTGCGTCTTATACAGCAATTTTGGCCTCCTGAAACCCCGTCCCTGCATCCCATTTTTTACGAACAATGGCGCCGTTTTTTGCAAAAACGGGGTGAACAGAGGGTTTGGGAGGCTTACAGACTGTTTCTGTGGGTTAGGGGAAGGCAGAAATGCCCCCATTTTTGCGAAAATCAAGCCATTTTTCACCCGTTTTTCATGAAAAATGGGGTGCGCAGAGGTTTTGGGAGGCTTTCAGAGTGTTTTTGTGAATTGGGAGAAGACAAAAACACCCATGTTTTTGCGAAAAACGGCCCATTTTTCATCTGTTTTTCACAAAAACAGAGACCTTTTTGCCTTCCCCCAGCACTCAGAAGCAGTCTGTAGACCTCCCAAACCCTCTGTGCACCCTGTTTTTCTCAAAAACGAGTACGTTTTTACCGATGCGTCTTATACTCCGAAAAATACAGGGTAATCTCTTTTTTCTTTATTCCATGATTTTACTTCATATTTCCCTTCTCAATAGACTACTTTTTTCCTTCTTATTCCAAGTCTGTTATACTTGAATCTCATTATTCCATGATATTCTTCTCTTGCATATGTTGCAGTCATCTGGTTTTTTTTACTCCATGCTTTCCTGTCTCATTTTATCTCTCTTTAAAGACTTCCTTTGAACTTTGAACCATCTTAGATTTTTCTGCGTTCATATCATGTTTCTTTTTGAACCACATTATTGTATAAATGCAAAAGATTCACACTTTGAATTTTCATACAATGAACAGAGTATCTCTATTGCTTCCCAAGCACACAGATTTCTTTGCATTCTCCACTTTCTCTTCTGTGAAACATCCATTCCCATCTCTTGCTCCTTTTTATCTTTTCATTAATAAAGTAAAGATGCGTATATACTATAGATCCAGCTTGGAAGATGTGTAAAGGATCTAAGCCATTTAGACATCAAATGAATAGGAGCCAATAATGTGATACAGCTGCTGAAAAAGTTATATGCACTCATGGTGCCAATTTGATATACTTGCACTTTATGTGAAGCTAACTTTTGGTGGAGACTTTGAACTTTGGGGAAGGAAGGCCTTATGAAAGGATAAATACAGAGAAGTTTTTTGAATGTTTTCACATTTCTGTCCTTTAATGACATCAATATAGAGATTAGAATGGCCTGATCTTATAGAACTTTTAAGGCTGCTGCAAATATTTGCTTTGTATTTGGGATCCCATTCTCAAATTTCCATTGCATTCAGTTTAGGACTTTATGCCTTCAGCGGTTTTTCATTAAAAAAAGTGCACAGAATTGGTGCCACTCTCCTTTTCAAATC
>JANHFT010001421.1:157508-180148 GCA_032467955.1 Pseudoxenodon macrops
AAAATAAAATTCTGCCTGTCTCTACCTCCCAGCAATTTGCCTCCTTGCAGCTTTAGTTTCACTTTCAGTTTTAGCACCTGCGGCCTTCAGTCTCAATCAGCTGTTGGTTGGGAATCAGTTGCTTGGCTTAACAGGCTCTGTTCTGTTTGCTGCAAGGAGGTAAATTGCTGGAAGCCAGAGGCCAAAAGATGGGGGGGGGGGGGCTACATTCGGTGTATAAGACGCACCCAAGTGACGGTAAAAAGGTGCATCTTATACTCCGAAAAATACGGTATAATAATATTACACACAGACACACGGACACACACGGACAAATTGATATGGTTAGAACATGACTCTTCTATTTATATCATATAGAATCTTCCTATCCATCCCAGTTTATTTTTGGTGGAGAAGGGAACACTTTTTCAGACACTATAGCAATCCATTATTTTTATTTTGTGAGGATGCTCATAAAGTTAAATTTAGGAACGAACCAATGTTTTATTTTGCTACAAGCAGTCTTGCTTTCTTTTGATTAAAGTTTTTTTTAATGTCAATTTAGGAAATATTCAAGAGTTGTGGTCTCCAGCTCTATAAAATATATAACATAAAAGAGAGCATGTGGACAGAATGTTTAGGATATCGGATTATATCAGCAGGACTCAAATTCAGGGCCACCTTTAGCCATAGAAGCTTACTAGGTGGCTTTGGGCCAATTATCCTCTTTCCACATCATCAAGTTTTTGTTCTGGGAAAAAGGAGAGGATATCACGTTTTGTGTACTACATTAAGTTCCTAAAGGAAATGCAGGACCACCTTTTCCAGTTCCAAAGAATCTCAAAACAGCTTTTTTTTCAGGTTGTTAAAAAAAAGTACATAAATTTGGACAGTCTTTGATGTAACAAATGGTTAGTAAGTTAATCTGATTTCTTGCTCTAAACAATCTGGATTCTTTTTATTGGGAACAAGTGTCTCATGTATTGCATCAGAAGAAGCACAAAACGATATCTCCCAGAACACTTTAATTAAGGAATTCAGAAATGGAAAACATCTGTACAGCAGCAAGTTGGTTAAAGCTGGTGTAAAGCCTTAAAAAAAGCCTCTGTCTGGATCATTTTTTTAGACAAAAGACAGAGTGATTGTAGTGAATGTCTACTTTGAGAAGAAACAGCTTCAACTTAAATCCTCTCCTTTTTTTAGCTTACAAATAAAATTCAGCTTCCTGAATGATGCTAGTAATAATCATTTGGTACTCAGTAATTAGTCAAATAATTGGCAAAAATCAGCTGAAATCTACCCAAGCATCTGGTTAAACTGGAATAATGTTTTTCTCTTAATGGAGATGTAATGTGAAATTTTGATTTTTGTTAAACCTTTTCATGAATATTAAGTATAAAAAAGAATAATGAGAGAAGTTCTAAATAGGAAGCCTCTGTGGAAGATTAACTGTACTGTAGAAGAAAATTATTTGCCCCTATTTCTTTGTAACCTTTGCTTCTAATTCATTGTTTGGTTTGAGAGCACTGCCTATATACAACATGCTATAGTTTATGTGGTTTTTATATAGCTGTTGCATGAAATTAAATGTTATTGATTTTGTAAATCATAATTAGGACAGCGCAAGGTGCACTGTCCATTAGAATTACTGCTGGTTCAGTAGCTAAGACACTGAGCTCATTGATCAGAAGGTTTGTAGTTCAGCGGCTCGAATCCCTAGTAACGTGTAATGGGGTGAGCTCCCATTACTTGTCCCAGCTTCTACCAATCTAGCAGTTTGAAAGGACGTAAAAAATGCAAGTGGAAAAATAGGGAACACTTTGGGAAGGTAACAGCGCTCCATGCACCTTTGGCGTTGAGACGTGGCAGCCACATAATCATGGGACAGCACTGCTCTTTGGCTAAGAAATGGAGATGAGCTCCACCCCTTCAGCTGGAAACAACTACCCGTGTTTCCCCGAAAATAAGACAGGGTCTTATTTTCTTTTGACCTCTGAAATAAGCATTTGGCCTTATTTTCGGGGAGGTCTTATTATTTTTGGGTGCAGGAGGCAGCAAGCATGGTCACCTCATGGCTGCTGCTGTGTTTTGGGGAGGGCTTATTTTCGGGGGATGGCTTATCTTAGCGCATGCGCTCAAAAGCCTGATTGGGCTTATTATCTGGGGAGGTCTTATTTTCAGGGAAACAGCGTAGCACGCATGTGCCAGGGGAAACTTTTACCTTTACTTACAAGGTCCTATTGTTGCACTGAAACTGAACATTCTCCAAAGTCAAAGAAGTCTGCTCATGTGAATCCTTATAATGGGAGATATGATTAAGAGAGACATTCCTTTGAAATAAAATGAACTGCTAGTATACTTGGGTAGACTGCTTCTACCAATTGCAGAATGGTTTATTATATTAATTTCCAAAACCTTGAGGCAGAACTGTTTATTCAGCAAAGCATGAAGCTTTCAAACCTTCCCTCAAGTTCTTAATGTGGTAGCTATAAGCTGTAAGCAACAGTGTTACTGTTCTGTGTACAAAACACAAATTGTTCGTTAATGCAGAATTCCTGATTTCATATGAGTAAATAATCACCAGTTCAGAGAATTTAACGGCAGCCATTTTATGGCTGGTATAAAATTTGCATCCAAAAAATGAAGGACAATGATTATAAATTTAATTATGTTCTCAGAACAGTTGTGTAGACTAAATCAACATCTCAAAGAGTTTCATGATGAAAATGAATTTAAGTTTCATAAATTCTGCTGCAACCTGTGGCCCATCTTTACCCAGTTTAAAAAAACCAACACTTTAATATCAATTAAATACTATTTAGGACAACGTGAAAAAAATGTCATTGAATTTCCACAAGGGATGATTGATTATTATGATTATACAAAGTACTACTAATAGAAGTTTGATTTTGTGATCCTAAGGGGGTTAACCCATTCCATAACTCTTAACTAAATAGGATACAGATCACTTTATTAATTTATCTCTGGGGTAAATTGATTCATTTAATTATAATTACTCTTTTCAAAGCATGCCCAATAAATAATGTTTTAGGGTCATGGGCTGAGATAAAGAATGTGTGTTCAGTATCTCTAAAATTCATTTTGGATTCAAGCTATTGTAATGATAAAATACAAAACTGTAGTGTAAATATTTATAATTTGTTTATCATCATGTTTTGCTAGGTAAAGAGAATGTATCAGATTCTTCAACAGTTGAACTGAATATTCCTTTGGAAAGTGGATCTACCATATCGTTAACTGAACAAAATGTAATTACTCCAAAAACTACACTTCATCCTTATGTATCTTCATTCACGTCAGAAATGGTTATGGTAAAACAAGAAAAGGCACCTCAAATCATTAACTTATCTACCCTTCTACCTCAAACTATTACAGACATTTCTGATTTGTCAAAAATGACCCAAGCAGAAACTATATCAAGTGACTCAGTGGAGGTTACACCTACCCAAGATATTTTTGATCTCCATGAAGCAAGTTCTGAAAGTCCAATTGAACCAATAGAAGTAGCTCCAATAAGAACTTCTGTGGATGCTATAACAAGGAATAACCTGAGTGTACCTTTAGAAACAAAGGAAGAAACACATATTGGCACTCAATCCACCAAAGTACCTGTAGAAGCAAAAAGTGATAAAAAACTCTCAACCGTTGTCATTCCAAAAGAATTGCTCACTAGTATGTATGAATCTGTAGAAGAAGAAGATAAAGAGGTTCTTTTGCCAGATCAGAAGCTAATAACATCTAGTACCATTTCTAAGGTAGATAAAATTGCATCTTTTACGACAATCTTGAATGAGAATGCCACAGATACACCAGATTCATTAGCAACTTCATTTGAAAGCAAAACAATATCTACCCCTGGTTATTCAACAAGCTTTGAAATACCAGTGCTTACAACACCTGACAGAATGGTAAACTCAACAGATTCAGTAGCGAAGGAAGAGCACACAGCAGCACCTGTGGTTTCAGAGAAGGTGAAAGATACTGTGATATTTATTCCAACACCCACAGCTTCAGATGTATTTTCAGGATCAGAAGTATCAACAGGTGAAGGAAGCACGTTTGGATCCGAGTCTGCCACAAGACACATGCCTGTTGCCACAAATGTAAATGAAGTAGGAGAGTTCTTTACCAGCTATGGACCTGAAGTGTCAAGTCATCACCTAATAACACCAACACCAGATTTGCAACAAGAAACAATTGAAACAGATGCAAAATATGATTGGACTAATGAGAATGCAACTGAACAGCAACCAATCTTTGATATTTCAAGAGAAGATTACCCAGCAATGGTCACTGAAGGTATTGAAATAAAACAACTTTTTATATTTACAGATACCACAAAGACTGCAACTCCTGTTGCAATCTCAGAGAAAGACTATAGCAGTTCTTGGATTTCAGATACTATAGAAAATGATATTTCTAAAGGTTCGGGTATAGTTACTACTCATGCAGAACTCACAGAAACCATAACAGAAGTCATACCAGTGATTCAACATGAATCTTTTACCAGAGATCTAATTATGCAAACATTGGTCACTGATCCATCTTCCCCCACTGTTGTTCCAGAATTACATTCATTACCTGAACATGATGTAGCTGCTGAAGGATCTGCATATGAAATAAATTATACTACTACAGATTCAAGTCCTGGTATAAAAATAAGAGATTATGACACAGTCACACGGTCTGAATTGTCTCCTGAAATCATTGATCCCAAGCTGATAGCAACAGGTATTCCTTCCATAGGACCAACTACCAAAAGTGAACATAGGTCCTCCTTGGACAAATTTGTAGTTCCCATCTCTAGAGAAGAAGCTGCTCCTGTCACTAAAAAGTTTGATATGGGGAAAATAGATACTTCAACTCATAGCCCAGAAGGATCAGGAATAAGAGAAGAGGACGTAGGCATGGAACCCATTTCATTTTCAGTTAGTGGAACAAGCAAACCAATGGTGGTAACTGGTATTGCCACCACTGTCGGTACTGCGATAGATAACATCCCACCAACTTCAGCATCCAAACCTTTAATTATCAAAACACAGCCACCTCTGATTGATAGGGAGCCTGAGGAGGATACAAGTAAAGATGTGCTGATAATTGATGAATCTATTTCTCCCATTAAAACTACTACTGATGATGATTTTACAGGCAAAACGGTAGAGCCAGAAATTGATACTGAATATTTTACCTCATCAACTATCACTGCAGTTTCCCAGCCCACAGGACCACCCACAGAGGTTTTAGAGTCTCAGGAAGAGCCCCCAGATACTTCAGAGGTTGCTCCAGGGTTGGAAAATGAATCTAACGTACATGTATTTGTTGTTGCTATTCCACAAAATGATACAGGTAAGATTTTAATACTAAGACTGGATATTCAAACTAATGGATATTTGGCTCAGAGATATGTGACAAATTATATATATATATATATATGTCCTCAATTATTGAATGTGTCTTTTATATCTGAATATTGAAAATGCTTTGTAATAGGATATTACTAATAGTTGCTGGTTACATGGATATGGAAATTATTACCATTGTTAGACGTTGATACAATATTATTTGAATTTACTGCTTAATATTACCATATCATTTGATTGACATTCATTACCTGTAGAACAAGACATACTTTTCATGGCTTCCACACCATGCATTACTACTTGAGTAGCATTGCATTAACATTCCATAGTGTGTAGCTATTAACAATGGCATTTGCAGTGCTATCAGCTAAACAAAATATACACTCATTTTGTTTGTTTACATCCAAATACATTATGAAATTTGGAAACAAAATAATATGTAAATTGGAAGGTTATAATCAAGCCTTTTATTTATTCAGTTTTAGCTGAAGGCACTGTTTGTGCAGCTTTAATCTGGGTATTCAGAACAGAGATGTCATCAGATTCTGAATTATTATGATGATTTCTTCTGAAAGGTGAATATATCATTACTAGAAAAAAATCTTAATAGTGTTTGTAGAATTATAATATATTATCCCCATTTCAGACCCCCCAAGTTTACCCTCGTAAACTTCACTGAATATTCCTTTCTGATTATTCCATAAATAGAATATCTGTTGTTGCCTGTGTCTGTTATTCTTCATAGTGAACATGAGTAGATTGGCTTAACCAAGAATTAGTTTAAGTGCTATTTATTTACTCACAAGAATGTGACTCTGGATGCTGTATAACATGAAAGTTTTTATACAAAAATTTCAAGTGATTGGATTAGTTTCTTCTCCCTGGAATCCTTAAGTGTCTTTCCATTGTTAAATGAATATTTTCTTATGTCTTCCCAATGATATAAAATCTATCCAGTTTGCAGATGATATAATTATAGTGGTTTGTACACCAGCATTGTACTAATTTTATCAGTAGTTGCAAACGACTAGGAACTTAAAATACCCTGGAAGATGATTAATGACACGGCACCGCTACAACATTGGATTTAAAAGAAATAGTGATTCAGGTTAAGGATTGAAGATCTGGGGAGTACACAAGGAAACAATCCTCCTTCCCAGTAAATTTTCTATTTAAGAATTGTTTATTAAAGGACAGGTTCATGGATTGAAGTCAGACTGTCGTTTAACAGCAGTTTAGAAGGTACTGAGACTATGACTTTTGTTGTATTACAAATAATTTACAAGTCAGCATCTTTACATAAATGATTGAAAAAGATGTTAACAGATTTCACACCCGCTGCATTTTAATTTTGTTTTAAAATGTACGCTTTCAAACAATCTTAAACTAATGAACTAATTTATGAAAAGACCTTTTGATTTTTTTGGTGTTATTGTTTTTTGGTTATTACCTGCATGTGTGGGTTAAAACTGGGCATTTTCTTCAATTGAATAAATTAAGCCTTTTGATTAAAAAAACTACCGTATTTCCCCAAAATAAGACAGGGTCTTATTTTCTTTTGACCCCAGGAATATGGCCTTGGCCTTATTATTGGGGGGGGGCTTATTATTTTGGGGGTGCAGGAGGCGGCAAGCATGGGACTGGGTATCCCGTTGCCACCACCCCTCCCTGTTCTTCGCTCCGTCCGAGCGGCTGGCCCGCAGCTGCTGCTTGTGGAGCACAGTCCTGCTCCATGAGGCGGCAGCGGCAGCGGCACGACAAGTGTCACAAAGACTCATTTCTGGCAGGTGGGGCAGAGTGGGCCATGTCCTACCTGATACTTGTAGCACCATCGTGTTCCATGCCATTGTGTCCAGGGAAGCACGTTGCGAAAGGAAACTTCTTGCAGGTTCGAGACATTTGATTGAACTCGCGAGAAGTTTCTTTTGCAACATGCTTCCCTGAACACAACGGCGAGGAATGCGATGGTGCTACCATACAAGTGTCAGGTAGGATGTGCATCTTGCGGTGGGGTGCAATTTGGGGGTGACAGGTGGGAGAGGGGATGGGGCGGGACAGGATGCGTGACGCTCATCTTACCAATGTCTGGCTTCTATCCGCTTCTCTCTTTCGGACAGACTTTGCAATGAAACTCCTTGCAATGTAAAGAAAAGCTTTTCGCAAGTACAAAAAGTTTTTCTTTACATTGCAAGAGCTTTTTTTGCAAAGCCTGTCTGAAAGAGAGAAACGGAGAGACGCCAGACCCTGGTAAGATGTTCAGGCACAATTTGGGGGTGGCAGGGGATGGGATGGGCGGGGCATGGCTGGACGTGAGACGCTCATCAGTGTATGGCTTCTCTCCACTTCTCTCTTTCAGGCAGGCTTTGCAATGAAACTCCTTGCAATGTAAAGAAAAGTTTTTCACGAGTGCAAAAAGTTTTTCTTTATATTGCAAGAAGTTTTTTTTGCAAAACCTAGCCGAAATAGAGAAGCGGAGAGAAGCTAGACACTGATAAGACAAGTGTCTCACGTCCCGCACCACCCCACTCCATCTGCTCTCCCACCTGCCACCCCCAAATTACGCCCCACCACAACATGCATGTCCTACCTGACACTTGTAGCACCATCAAGTTCCTCGCCGTTGTGTCCAGGGAAGCACGTTGCAAAAGAAAACCTGTCGCGAGTTCAATCAAACATCTCGAACTCGCAAGAAGTTTTCCTTTATAATGTGCTTCCCTGGACACAACGACAAGGAATTCCTTGGAGCTGGAAAGGTAAGATGCATGTTTCGCAGCCCAGCATGTCTCACCCCAATGGCAACAAAGCCTGGCTGCTTCCCTTCCCCGCTGTCTCTTTATCGAGAGGGATGGAAGGTGGGGGAGGGGAGAAGCAAGATGCATGGAGCAAAACGCGGCTCCCCTTGCCATCTCTTCTCCCCCCCTCGCTGGGCATGGCATGGCTCCTGCCCCTTGTTTAGCCACTCTCCCCCTTTAGCAATGCAATTTGCGGGTGGCAGGTGGGGCGGGGTGGAGCACGAGATGTTAACCCTGGCTATGGTAGAAACTGCTGGATGCAGAGAAGAGGCCGAAGTTGCTGAATAATAAAACCAACAATTAAAGCATTCTTCAAAAACCATTTAAAAAACAATGGAGCATAAATAGAAACAAGATCACAAGAGATAATGCCTCAGGTTCTTACATATGAGCTTCCTGTTACTCAAATATCCCCAAGCCTGATGAAAGCTTATAGTTGATTTGAAAGTTTTTACAAAAGGGATAGAAAGGCTTGATTTACATATATTTAATAGAATATATGAAATCAATCTGATAATGCCTTTAAATTTTTACAGCAAATGTGATAAATGAAAGCTTTTTCTCTTGTCAGAGTATTAATTGTTTAGTTATTCACTGAGACAAAAATAGTCCTAAATGCAGAACTATCCAATCCTTTAAAAAAAGATAGTGAGAAGCATATGGATAATTTTATTAGTTATCAGTAGAGACCCTCTTAGTCATTTTTAATAAGAAAGAGGCCTCATTTGCTTTTGACAACTATCCCTGGATAGTTCATTACTATTGTAAGGTATTTCATCTAACATTCAGTTGCGCATTCTGTTTCATTCATATTTAATGAGAAAGATTTTCCAAATACTGTTAGTTTTTCAAATGCTTGTTAGGTATCATGAGCAAAATTCTAAAACAATTAAAGTTAACATTTATTATAGTTCTTGAGAAAAGGATTATATACACACAGAGTACATTAGAGTGCCAATCAAAAACATATCAAGAATTTAAATCATTTTTGAATTATCTGTGTTAAATCTTCTGTTTGATAACTTCCATAAGCTTTTCTGATCCTGGAGATAAAAGATACTTGTCAGAAGGCAATTTGCTTGTGATGGTCTTCTACCATGGGAATCTAAACTTGTCAAATTATGTTAACAAAAGCTATCCAATTGGTGTCAGGCTAAGTGTTAGGCAAGCTGTCAAAATAACCAAACATTTACTTTAATTTTGGATAACTCAGTTCTAATTAGATGCTGAAACAGTGTTAGAAATGCATAATGGAGATTACAAAAAGCTATATTAAAGAATCTGATTGGATTTCTTCCCCCCTAATGACCATAACAGACATAGAGCAACAGCCTATTCCAAAATGGAATGTCTGTATGTGTGTTGCATTTTGCAATGTTGCCAAGAAAACATGGTTATTACATAGAAATACCAGTGGTTTCCTTGTAGCTTTTAAGGTATCATGAACCCAAGAAGTCATTATTATTTTACAACTTGATATACCACCACCTAAATGATTGTGGGTAGCTTACAAAACCATAAACATATAATTAGTGGTATAACACACTTCTGTTTAAAAAAAAATTAATACTAACTTTTAAATCATGCCTTTCACATGGATGAAACTCTTAATAGAGGTTTCCAACTGTTGGAAAAAAAATGTAACTGGAACAAATCATTTGTCTTTTCAGACATTATTTAAACTAAATTTTAAACTATTAATTATCCACAGTTTAATATTTTATATGATTACAAGCGAGTCAGGTTTTTATCCAAATCTCGTAACATTTGGATAAAAATAATCATTACACTTAAAATTAAAATGCTGCAAGAATACAGTCCCAGGTCACAAGAGTTCAGGTAGCAAGACTATGAATTCATCACAAGAGAACCCCCGACTTCCTTATTTTATAGCCACTGTCAAAATAAGGAAAGTACACTGTATCTACATACAGTGGCTGGATATAAATCTCATTACCAGTTTTATCCCTTCCCCTCACCAACAAAATTCTTTGGTTAACAGCAGTGTAAGAAATCATATTTTATCAGGTAAGATCATAGATACCAGTATATTTATCAGTTTAGGGATCATGGTATTTCAAAGTTTGAGAATCCCTAATGTACTGTGAAGCAGATAGTCATTAGTAATGTCAACTAGAATTCTAAAGATGTATGTTTGTTTTTTTTAATGTGCAATCTCCAGAGTGAAAAGTGCCCAGGGTAATACTATAATCATGCCAACATTTCTTTATAAGGGAGATGTGAAGAAGAATTGTTTGAATATTACAAAAGAAAACAAGGTTGCAAATTTGGGTAAAATAGAGGGAATGTCACCCCAGAAAAGTTTATTTGTGTAAATTGCCTTTATATCAATTCAGTATTATAAAAACTAAATAAAATGAATGCCAACTTGATGTAGATAGTTCTTTGATACCTACTGAAATGTTTTGATCTTCTACATATGTCTAAATCAGAAGTTTTTTTTATTACCTTCTATTAATGCTTAGGCCAGGTCTGCACAATTGATACAGAACCAAGTTTAAAATAATTGTGGTGGGTATTCAATGATAGGAGTACAATGGCAGCATTGCAGCTGGCAGTGTTTGCAATGCCTAGAGGTGCTCAGCGGTGTGTCTTTCAGAACAAATGTCTGTGAAATCTTAAGAGGTAGTAATGGATCCTTTCTGGTGCCAACAACATTTTATTGAATGAACATGGACTATTTGATACATTTTTCCTTTTAATGCATTTCATAGATTGTTGTTTATATGATATTAATTACTACCTATAACAAATTGAAATGCTAAAATTATTATTAAAGGCTCTTTGTTTTACAGATTCATTGCCTGGACTTTGGGATATATTTGGTTACCACATCCATCATGAACTAGATGAACCCCCACTAGATGAATCAACCACTGAGGAACCCTGTACAGCAAGTCCTGAGGATGTTGCTGAAGATATCCTCATTGTTGACCCTTTCTTTCCTGAAATATATCATCTGGAGGAAGATGAGAGTGAGGAAGTTGACTGTGAGAATACTACTGCTATCACAACTCCTCCACCATTGCAGTTTATTAATGGAAAGCAGCAAGTGACCACTGCACCTAAAGATATAAAAGCTGAAGAAGCAAGAAGTGATCAAATTTTAGCACATTCCAAAAATGTAAATTTGTTGCATATCAATGAAACTAACATGGTGTCTGATAATGAGTTCTTGGCCACAATACAGCCAAATGAATCAACTGGAGATACTGCTGCTACACAAAAGCTAAGAGCAGAATATGATATGGAAGAAGTCTTTAGTGGAGAGTCAGAAGCTACACATAAAGTTCATGAGATAATATATCTCCATGGTCAGTCCTTATCAGACAATAATGAGAAATTGATACAGTCTGAAACAGAACACTTAGAAGATTTAACTGTCCAGCCTGAATCAATAAGTTCTGCTTCTCCCCACACAACAAACAAGGAGCTAAAAGAAGAGTCTGAACAGTTAATTCTAACAGTTTCTACTCAAGGTTGGTTACCTCATACTACCACCGTATCCTTAGACACCGGAGATGACATAGCAGCTCAACGTGACACTTCTGTTCTGCAAGGAAATTATAATACAAACGTTAGACATAATATACTTAATTCTTATATAAATTTATTGACAACCACTTCCAGTACTAATTTGTTGAATATATCAGAAGGGTCTGGAACTGTTCAAGAAGATGGTTATACATCAACTACTGCATTAATAAAATCAGGAAGACAAGAAAAACATCCTAGTCAGGAAATTTTCTCAGATGATGGAAATCCTATTCCACTTAAACCTATGCCTTCTACTTCACAATCTCCTCCTTCTTTGTATAAAGAGACCATGTTTATTGCTGAACATAGTCTTGTAGAATCTTTTACTACTGACTCTGTTACCAAAATAGTTTTGAATACTACTAAAAATCAAAATAATATGGAGGAGGATAAGGAAGAAAGTACAAGCTCTATGATTTTAAATATGGAGAATTCAACTGCTGTCAACACAGAAAACTTGTTTAATAACAATGAATACTTAAATGATAACATCAGAGTTGTGAGTGAAGGATCCATAGCTATCACCCAAACAATCTCTCCTCACAAAACCAAAGAAATAACAGAAAATGGATTGTCCATTAATGAAGAATCTGGTGATGGAGAACCTAATAGAGAAATACTTTTGGGGGGTCCTACCAGCCAAGTGGTAAGTATTGACTCCCAATTTCTAGATACAGGTTTTGGAGGAATTGATAGTATGACTCAAGCCACTACACAGCCTTCATTTCTAGTGAGGTCTGAATATGGAAGCAATAAAGGAAAAGAAATAGGTAGTATTTCAAGTGGACCACCATTGAATCATGCAATTCATACTAATCATACAATGGATGTGTTGGATGCTGAATTGTATGGGGAGGCTACAGACACTAGAATAGAAAGTGAAGTATCAAAAAATGAAACAAGAGCATCAGATAAATCAGAGGCAACTGTGCTATTGCCATTTAGTGACAAGCCTGTTGTGGAGACAAATGAAGAAGCAATAACAACTATAACAATACAAGATCAAACAAATTTCTTTGAAACATCTAGTATGACAAACATTTCTCCTGACACCAGTGTAGGTATTAAGTTAATACCAGAATCAAGAGAAACTGATAGGACTGCACAACATTCTAGCAGTACCACACAGGATTCTATAGTAGTGACAAATAACATAACTCTGCAGAAAGGAAGTTCTGAATTCATAGTAAATGAAGGAATGGAATCTCTTCAGTTGGAAGATAGAAAAAATATTTCTCCAACTACCTTTGCCAAAACAATTGATCTTGTCGATATAGGCTCTGGAGAGGAATCAGTTAATGACACACACAGTATGATGCTGGAAAATTATACTCCCACAGAAAAAGAAATTAATAGTAAATTACTACAGGTTGAACCAGGTTCTGGAGACATAGATTCTTTTACATACTCTTCTACAAAAAAACCAGTTTCATCTGAATTTTTGGTACAAGGATCTATAAATCAAATAAAAAACGAAAGTGACGAACCTAGCATGGTATTTCAGCATCCACTGGTTGCAACATTAAACATAAGTAGTACCACTATAGTAACATTAGTGAACCAAAGTACTACAGGACAGTTTGTTAATAAATCAAAAATGGAACAGGAAATGCCAAATGTATTGGAAACAACAGCTTCTGATAAAACTCCCCATTTGGAAGCAGAAATCTATTATGAAGAAAAAAGAAAAATTATAGGAACAGAATCCATAACACAACAGTCAGAAATTTCTGGTACTTCTAAATTTAATCCACCTGCAAAAGAACTACAATTTGATATTAATTCTGTTACTGAATCTTTACAGAAATATTCCCCTTCATTTGATAAAACTGCAAACATTTTATTAATAAATGCAGAGAAAGAAGAATGGTTGGAAGAAAAGACTAATCCTGCCAAAGACAGTCACACACTTCCACTCCCATCTGCAATGTATAGACCAATGACCACAGCAATTAATGTTCCATTTTTGTCAAAACGAGGCTCAGAAAATGAATTCTTTATGGTTCATACTACTACACCTGGGAATTCTGCTACATTAAAAGAAAGTTCTAATGCATTAAAACGTGACACTCTTAAACCTAAAAGTTCAGAAGAACGTTTTTCAGAGGAACAGCATGTAGAATTTGAAAGGCATACTGATGATTCCAAATATGAATTTAAATATCCATCCATGCTAGAAGACAGTTTGTCTTCAGCCAGTGATGAAACCTTTCCTGTGTTATCTATTGCACATACTGAGACATCTACTGTAAATTGGTTCATTTCTGAAGATGATGAGAATAAAGAAAAATCTTACCAGGGAGAACAAAATGTATTAGCTGCAACAGATGGAACTTCTCAGGGAAAAGCCTGGATGTTTGTAAAGCATGAAAATAAAACTTCTGCTTCAAAATTATTTATCGAGCCCCCTACTACTGGAACAATAGAAATACCAGATACCACTTTATTATCCAAAGTGTTGAGTGTTGGAAACCATGATGGTTCTGGGGAAGGATCTGGCTGGCAAGATGTAATAGAGAAAAAATCTGAATCATTTACCCAGTTGCCAAGCTGGGAACTACCACTTCTAACTCCTCGTCCTCATTATTCAGAGATTGAGAACACAGGTGCCACAATGGATGTATCCCAAAAAGGACCACACACTCACACAGAGAAGCATGAAAAGACAGCAACATCTGATAGTGACAGCTCAGAGAGTTTTTCATATGAGAGTTCCACAAACAACATAAAAGACTATGAAGATCTAATCCCTGTAGCTGGTTTCAAAACAAATTATTCTGAGGATATTTCTAGCTTCATTGATATTATTGGGACAGGGCATGGAGTAACACTTGATGAAACAACAATTATTGATGTTGATAATTTGAAATCAAATGCAAATATTGAAGACATTATAGATCATACAACTGAAAGGCCTGGAAGACATTCAACATATAATATTTATACATCAGAAATGAAAATTCAAAATACAACACCTGAAATGTTAATTGATGATAAAATTACAGATAACCAAGACAGTTCTGTAGATAATAAGTTCATGCCCAGTGAATCTATGTTATCTGATCATACCCCAACATTAGAGGTGGGTTCAGGAGATATTGTGTTTTTCACAACAGAAAGTACAATTTCTCAGGATCCACTTAAAACATCCATTCTGCCTCCAACACTACCTCTTCTTGTCAGTTCTACCATATCATCTCCAATTAGTTCTAATGAAAATACCACTGACATAGGATATGGCATTGAACATACAGAATCTGAAGAAATGATACATTCCAAGTCTGAACAACCAACACCGTCAGACAATCAAGTAGTTGCTGATGAAAGTGAAATTATCACCATGTCAGGAGAGGGACAAGTACAGATGGATAAACAGAAACCTGTGGTTCTTCCTTCAACTCTAGCATACATGCCTCTAAAAACAGGACAAACTTTGACCACACATCAACCCGAAGAAAGTACTGCTTCAAATCAGCTTGTTTCACAAAATGTAAGAAAATCTAAAGAAACGAGCTACGAGGTGTATGAAGGAATGAAAACTGAACTCACAAAATCAATAGAAACTGTTACGAAGAACTTGCTTCTCACAACGCAAACACCCAAACTGCCTGTGACTGTGCATTTACTCAATGGTGTTTCTGAACACCCAGAAGAAATCATGCAAAGTTCTTCATCATCAACTGATTCTAGCAAACATGGTTTGCCAGCACCAGAAACTTTTAGAGAAGTTAGTGCTGACGCAGCAATAACTTACAAACCTGCTCTGAAAGATTTGGCCAGTAATACAGCATTTCCTAATGTGGAACTGGAGAACAGTTTCCTTGAAAGTATAACTACATCTGATGGGCATGTACAGGAAACAAAAGAAATCCCAAAAGATGCTATAGAAAAAACAACTGTTTTTGAAGCATTTCTTTCAAAAGGTGTGATGCCATCAAGCTTTTTTCATTCTGATGCTGAAGACCTTTTAGTAGAAGAAACTCCTGAGAAGGTAAAGGAGCTAAATCAGTTAGATGGAAGTAGTGCTGATGGAAGTTTGTTATGGATACATAGCATTCCTTCTTCAATTCCACATGAGAGTAAAACAGGTGGAGTTTTTGGTGCTGATGGGGAAGCCAGTGTTTGGCCAATTTCACCGCCACCATCTGCAGATAAAATTGTGAAACTTCAAACAGCCCAACCAGAGTCAACAACGATTTCTTCTAACCTTGTAAATGAATATTCAGATCCTGGAAGCATTCCTGATTATAACAAACAAACAATAAATATAGAGGATGTAAATGCAAATGAACTTGTAACACCACCATTTTTATTTCTGGATGTTACCAATGGATCAGATTTCCTGATTGGTCCAGGTGAAGGCTCAGTTGAAGGCTCAGCAATTCAGATCCCAGGTAAGGGAAAAGCTGTTTAAGTGCATTCTTTCCTCTGCCACAATTATTTATTTTTATCATTTATCAGAAAGTGCTTTCCTGAAGATAAACTATGAAGATAATATATGTCACACATTATATGAACAACTGTAGTATGTGAACTGGACGATCATTGGGAATGGTGACAGCAGTTTCTATTATGATAGCTAGAAATAGTTGTCTAGTTCACCTGGTACATTTGTGCATTCAAATGTGTACCCCAAAAAATTTAGAACTGGTTGCATGAAGAAGAAAAAAAAGATATTGCATGATTTAAATGTGAAATATTTGTCAATATTTTGGAATAGAAAAATTATTACTAATACAATAATGTTAGCAGACTTTTGGAATTCACTGAATCGTAATGATATTAAGAGATGCAACAATCTATATGGGCTAAATATTAAAGAGAAATAGTTATTTTGGAGGGAAAAAGTGGAATTCATTTTTATATCCAGATCTTGAAATGAAAGCTATTCGTACCGGATGGCAGACTAAATACCAGTTCTCCCTTGTCTGCTTTCCCTTCCCTGGAATTTGCAATAATTTTATTATTTTCCATTTATGTGCAGTGTAATTCAACATGTGAAATCAGTATTACTATGGATATAATATTCATATAGATAAGGGATTCATAAATTGAATAGCTAGCTATGTAAGACATTTAAACTCTGTGAAAATTATTTATTTAGCTTTTTATCTGTGGACATTCACCATATTTAGTTTAGATTGTTTTTCCCAATGGTAAGGATTTGAGATTATTTTTCATAGTTTTCTATTGAAGGTTTTGCACAAAATAAGTAGTCAGGGTATTTAATATCTGCTCAGTAGTTATATTTAAAAATGTGCAATTTGGGCCTGATGTACTACTTTTGGACACAACAGATTCACATAATTACTTAATATGTGGGTGTCATTCTAGTAATAAGTGATAGTTTTACGTATATGTAACATTCACTTAAAATACAAAAGCAACCTGAATTAAACTTTAGAAGTTTTTTTATTTGACAAGACAATAGATCCAAGAAATGATTGTCTTCTGGGTGATGTTTTTTAAATAAAATGTCTTATAAATTGATTAAATATAGTGTGAATTGAAAGATTGTGTTTATCCAAGGTCACAAATCACACTGAGAAGATAACAAACAAAATGTGTGCTATAAGAATTGTTGTTCTGTCTACCCAGTCATTGCACATAAACTAACTTCGTTCAGATAATACATATTTCATCCACTGTGTACATGTTTTAACTATTTTGACTATAATTAATTGTCATATCGTATCAGCTAAATCCTCAACAAAATATTAAGACTGCCAAAATCAAAACAAAGCATCATTGAAGTAAACAAAATATTGTTCCTGATGTAGTATAGTTTCATTTCTATTATGAAAGCATGATTTATTGTTACTGCCACATACTGTGCTTAATTAATTATATTTGCTTGCATGTTTATAGTGTTTAATCTGTTAATGTAGCAGATTGCGGCACTTGGGATAAATTCAGAAAAGTTTTCTGCATAGAAACAAAAAAACGTTGTTGTTTTAAAAAAAATACAGCTATTTTCAATGAACTCATTTTTACAGGCCAAGATCTATGTAAAAGCAATCCATGCTTACATGGGGGCACTTGTTACCCACGTGACTCTTTCTATATCTGCACTTGTATGCCAGGTTTCAGTGGTGATCGGTGTGAAGTAGGTAAGAAACAAATGCTTTGTTATTTTTGACTTGTCTAATTTTTTTTTAATATGCAGAAGGAATTCAGTAATGAACATTAAAGTTCAGGCAATACTGAGATTTATATCATCAACTTGATGGAGACTCACCTAGCCATTCAGCAAATGCAATCCATGTTCCTACAAATGGAATATCTAAAAATAGATATGAGGGTTATAAAACATGTATTATTTGCTATACTTTTCTATTCATGTTCTACATAATGGTGTTGCATACCATACTAAGACATTTTATCTGTATGTTGCTGTTTTCCTTTTTCCTTCAAAAAATAAAAGACTATACCAGGTGTAAATAATAGAGAAGCAAACTATAATATTAATATCTGGTTTTGATAAATGGGTGCTATAAGGAAAAAATACTGACCTATTTCAAATATATGTGTCCATTAATAGCTGCACCCAATTTGCTTCCAGATATAGCATCAGTTTAGCATAGCCTTGGAAACAGGAAGACAATTAAAAAAAAAATTCTTTTCCAGCTGATGCTATGCACATATATTGGAATACATACTAGGTAGATATTCTGATTTTTTAAAATCAAATATATTTAAAGGGTACCAAATGAGGAAAGATATTTCAAAAATGCCCATACCTTCCCATATCTAATTAGAAATATTCTATGTCATCCTTATTTAATGAAATCTATTAGAAACTCAAGAGTTTTTGAAGATATGAGAATGCTTATTAAATTAATGAAAGAAAGGGTCTTTTTTTTTTGCTGGTTCAGCCAAAGGCATGAAGCAATTTTACTAATAATAGATTTCCTTAAACTGATGTAGTTTGAACCTCATTTCCTTTTATTATTCCATACGGCCTGGATTTCTACTTTTTGAAGAATTGTAACATATTACTTCATACGTTATTTATTTTGAATGGGCAGCAAGATAAAGATAAAATAAACATTACGAATGATAATGCCTACAGCCATTAAGAGGTACAGAAGTTCAGTGTTTCATGTTGACAGGTTAGAACAAGTTGGACACTTGGCAGCAATAATTACCCAGATTTTCCTTTTGAAAAAGGAATTGCTGCAATATATTTCCCCCCAGCAGTTCAAGTAGTGACAGGTAAGCTAAAGGTGCAGGATAGAGATCTAGGATGATTTTTAACAAGGGCAGGTTGATGTGCTGCATTTGGAAAAGTTGTCTGTGCGGGAAGTATATTCAAATGTTGAAAAAAATTATGTTTATATATTGGGATGCCTGAAATCCGTTAATAAGTTCTTTTACTTGATATAAAATACACACACAATGTGAAAGTGAGAATAGTTGTTGTAAAACATTGTCATTTGTTTGTAATTTTCTTAAATAGATATTGATGAATGTCAATCCAGTCCTTGCAGAAATGGTGCCACATGCATTGATGGTGTCAGTACATTTACTTGTCTTTGTCTTCCAAGCTATGTTGGAGCACTTTGTGAAAAAGGTGAGAGAGACCAGTTTGAAATGTGTAGCTAACTCAATCCTATTTTTGAAATAATCTATGAAAGGTGGCAAAAAGAATGAATCACCTGCCACAGGGATGTGATGAATGCATTTTATGTCTTTGTGTGTTATATTATTTATTCTAAATATTTAATGCTGCCTTTCTTTAATCATATTTCACACCTACTTACAACAGGATAAATACAAGTGATGCGTGCTTTATGCACTTTATTTTTTTTTGTGTGTTCAAGCTTCTATTGTTGCTGATAATTAGAGAGGAAGAGAGTAATTTAGTTACAGCATTTAGTTTAATCAGCTACAAAAACTCACTAAACTAGATGCTGAAAGATACTGTATTTTGTTAAGAATAGTCATAAATCTTAATGAGATCTGGAGTTTGTATCTTTGGGCAATTTTTACAGGATGCTGATGTAAAGTTAAACATAAGAAGGATGATCAAAATAATCATGCCTTGTTGACCCAAATGCCATGTTAAATTTTCAGAAGAAGTTAATAAAAGTCTTTTGTGAATTTTTGATAGTGTTACACGATTTGATGTTTCTATACTATACATATAGTATAATAGTTCTACTCTGCAACTTTATCATTGAATTGAATTCTGAAAAAAGCAAAATCATTTCTGAGCTAATACAATGTTTCTTTTCCTTCTAAATCTGAACTCAATTGTAAGAAATATCTCTGATTTTTTGGCAAAATGGCATTAAGAATAAATACAAGTTTCTCAGGGTAGGTTGAAGTCCTGTCCAAAGGTAATAAAGAAAGTTCCAAAAAAACAGAAGGGAGTGAAAATTCTTCTTCTGTAGGTTGTATTTCTTTGCTCATAACAGCAGATGTAGGAAAATGATGTCTTATGTTTCGAATCTCATTGTGACTGGATTTATTCTCACTAGAACAAAATATATAATTTCATAAATACTGGCAGGTTCCAGGTTTGTCTTTTTATCCTAAGCCTACTGGGTGAAAGGCTCTGAATTTAAAAGTGTTTTTGGAGGGGGAGGGGGGAAAGTATCCATAAGGCTTTGTGATGCATAATTTTTTAAACGTAAGGCAAAGGATTAGATTCATTGCAATTAATTTTTAATAATGTCATTAATAATGGAAATAGTTCAGCATTCAGCTCTTTAAGATAAGACCATAAGATGACAAATATTTTTTAGCATTTAATTTGAAAATACATCTCCTAATAAATCCCAAAAAGTTTTCAAATCATTATAGCCTTAAATTCTATTTTATGACTACAGTGTCATACAGTTGAAAGTTTGGCCTGGGGAATTTAAGTGCATGATTAGGGAGGTCACCCCTTCCCTCTTTTAGGAATTAAGTCAGTGTCATAAGATATACATAGAATCAAGCTTTGTTCTGCAATAAAACTGAAAAGAAAGAAGGTAAAAATATATATTTAAATAGTCCCATGCAAGACATTCTGCGGTGAAGTACTAAAAATATAGAGCTTCTAAAATTATAGACAAAAGCCAGTTTGGTGTGGTGGTTAACATGCTGATTTAGAGCCCAGGAATCTGTGAGTTCGATTACTGCCTTAGACATGAAAGCTAGTTGCTAGCTTTCACTTTGAAAAATGCTGCCAAGGAACCTACAGTCTTGTTTTTTAATCACCCGGAATCAGCCTCAACTGGATGGACCATTAAAAAAATCATAGAAAGCATAGAAAGCATCTTAGAACAGCCAATGGAAAAATATACAGGGAAAGATAAAGATGGGACAGACCACAAGCAGCTCTGATACAAAAGATTCTAACTTGGACAAAAAAAATTGGACACAAAAAACTCCCATGCAATGGCTAAAGCTTGCATAAGATAAAAGATGCTGGAGATGATAAAGCATTGACTAGCAAACCTAGAAATCAAACTGAGTACAACTCTTAGATAAAGTTTTCCCATTTCTCTAGAAACTAGATCAGTGATGGGATTCAGCCAGTTCGCACCAGTTTGGGAGAACCGATTGTTAACTTTCTGAGCAGTTTGGCAAACTGGTTGTTGGAAGAAATCATTAGGGCAGAGAACCGGTTGTTAAATTACTGAACGAGATGACTCCTGGAATACAGTTTCTTCCCTGCATAGTTAACTTTCCTGTAAACACCTGTTTAAACCTGAGGCTGAGGCAAGATGTTATTAAAAATAACTTTTCTTAACTAACGGAAATAGAAGAATTGGGTAATCTGTCTTTGTCGGGATTCAGACATGAAACTATCCCTTGTGTAGATGTGCATTGAGATATTTGTCTAAGAGGATGCATTTTAGGAATGTCTTGAGTTCTACTAGATGGCGAAGAACTCAATTCATAATGACCGACTGAGGGATTCAAGTGAGATACTTAGTGACCATATTTCCTTGTTTGTTATCTCAAAAAGTATATTTATGCAATCTATATTAGGATAATTTCCTTCATCTACTTTTTCCTCTGTGGGTTGGAAATTTTGGAGGACCTCAAGTACAAACTTTTCCATTCCATAAAAGAATTTTAAGGATACAATGTTTACCAAAAAGTCCCAATGTCATGTCACTCACCGTAGTATCATATTACCTAAAATAAAAAAGGGCGTAACATATAATTCTGTTTTAGAGAAAGAGCCACAAGGAAGCTTGCTGTGAATGACTGTAGGGTGGTTTTGTTTTGTTTTTGCAACTTGAACTGCTATGTTCTCCAGAATTCATGCTATGTAAAGCACCTTAATTAATTCTCATTTCCCTGTTGGAAAGAACTGACCCAAAGTAATTTAACACTCTGCAATTTATTGTGTTTTTCAAAGCTTACTTTTTCCATTGATTTCAGTAAGCAATATTGGATATTAAGCATGAATAACACTGGATTCTGTATATTCACACTTGGCCAATAAGGCTTCCAGTTTCTATTACTGTGCCTTCAAATTTAACATTTTTCTATAATTCTCAAATGAAAAACGCTAAACAGTATAATCTCAAAAATAGGTTTAAGACTAGTTTTATACACTCCAGAAAACCCTTGCAATCACAACATTAGCAAAATAAAAATCCCAGTCCTGCCTATATCTTCTGAATCATGACCCCAACGTTTTGTGCTTTCCATACAGCAAAGTGAGTTGTTAAGTCCAAAAAGAGATAGAATTCTGTATTTAGCCCCTATCACTTAGAACAATGTTTCTCAACTTTTAAGATATGTGTACATCATCTGACTGGGGAATTCTGGGAATTGAATTCCACACATGGCTGCCAGATTTGACAAACACACAAAGTATCAAATTTTACAAGTAGGTGGTAGCATGGTATAGAATAGAATAGAATAGAATTCTTTATTGGCCAAGTGTGATTGGATACACAAGGAATTTGTCTTTGGTGCATGT
>JANHFT010001421.1:180671-190982 GCA_032467955.1 Pseudoxenodon macrops
TTCTGCAGTTCTGATTATTCTCTGAAGTCTGAATCTGTCTTGTTGGGTTGCAGAACCAAACCAGACAGTTATGGAAGCACAGATGACAGACTCAATGACAGAAGCTCACCAAATCCATAGTTAAGTTTTTAAAAAGGATTATGATTGTATTGGCAGAGTAGATTCGTGACAGTAAACTTCATACTTAGTAGTTGGTGGTAACTAAACCTGTTTGTGTTCCAATTTGTAATACTATTTTGCAATTTTTACTGTTTGTCCAATTCAATCACAATTCATCTTTTAAGTCGTTAGTTACTCCTCAGGGTCAGTAGCTATGCAATGGATATCTCTAAGATATTTGCTGATGCTTATATTAATTTTACCCAATGTGCCTTTTTAATGTGGATTGTGTCACATTTTCCTCATTTTCATTATCTCCAATCTGTATAAGACATTAGCATTAAATGCTTCCAATAGTGCCACATGGCAGAATGTAAATAGGTCTTTTGTGTCTGGATGACATTTGTAGCTGATTCTATTGACACATGTTAAATCACCTCACTGAAATGACAGCTGTCTTTCTCTTAAAAACATGCTGAGGTCATTATTCAATCAGATCAGAGGCCTGTCCAGAGTTGCTGCTCACACTTGTGACCCCATAGTGATCAGCCTGTGGACCATATTAACTCTCAGGCAGGATATAATACATACCAATATTTGTCTCTTTTTCTCCAGTAGCTAATTCTAAAAATGACATTAGGCCAATGCTGGCAGTACAGTAATTATAGCTATTGGGAGTGGTGTCTATAATAGCTTTGCTTAAATCCCTTTAAAATGTTAGAATGACTATGGCCTTTTGTGTAGTAAGCTCCACAGAGAAAGACAGCTGCAATGCATTGTGGGAGCTCCAGCTTCTTAGTAGGTACTGAGTTCTGTATCAAGGAGAGTTATTAGAGCACCAATAATAGTTTTATTATATATTTATTTCTTCTTATTTGTGCTAGGAAAATTTTAAGAGTGTTCTTTCAAGGGATTAAACTTCTGTTAGAAGTTTGCCCTTTCCTAGTATATTCTTCAAAGGAATAAAAAGAAAGATACTAGCAATAAAGGCATAATAGACACTTTGATAAGTGTGTTTATTCCACATATGCTTCCATTGTGTGTAATTGTTGTAACATGTGCAAACTAGCAAGAACTCCAAGGCAAGAGTGACAATGTCACTAAGTTTCCCAATAGTACAAAAAATGAAGGAACATATAATCTGGTTTACAACTATTACTTCTTTACTACTTAAATGTATGGGCTCGACTTTAGATAGTACTTTTGGGGAAAAGTAACTTCATACTCTGAAGAAAAGCAGTATGCCCTGTATAATTATTCAAGAATTTTTTAACCAGAACAGAAAATGTAGTTTAATTTAGAATCTCTCTGTCTCTCTCTCTCTCTTCATTCTTTTCACTTTGCTTCTGTAGTTTGATTTTGTCTCTATGTGTCACTTTTTCCTGGCAGTTTAAGAAAATTTGACTTGCTGTAGTTTATAGTGTTGCAAATATGGAGCTGAAGCTGCTATGTTCAGCTACACAGATGTAATTGCAAGAAGACAAATATTACAGTGTACTTCATTTAAAAAGCAATACTTTTTATCTTTTACCTTTTGAAATATTTGCAAGTACTGTCTCTGCCTGTAGATTTAATTTTGAAAGTTGGGGGATAGACATGCTGATTTTTAAAGGAGTTACAAGATCTTGCAGCATAGATATGCTAAGCTATTTATCTCAGAGATATCAGCTTGGAAAATTGAGATTATTCATGTTCTTAATAAGTTAAAATTTCTTATTCTACATCTAAACTCTGATATTGATAGTTATTGAAATAAACGTTGCTATGGTTTTTGGCTGCTGATAAAGGTTTGTTGAAGACATGCTGCAATGATTACAGCTGCTTCATTTCTCTAATAGCTATGCTAGAACAACAATTCTGTCTGACATTTAACTGCAGTCCGGTTCTCAAAGCCATTTAATCATGCTGCAGGTATAAAATATATCTCTGTGTAAAGATGTTTATATACTGTACTCATCTTCCAAAAATAAGAATGAACCTCTGCATTGGAATAACTTCTAGGTTTAATGAAACATTTTAAAAACTTTATAAATATATAAAGAAGAACTTGACTTCTTATACTGCACCTCTTAATTCTAAATGCCTGAAGTGAAATCCACTTCCACAAAGTCAAGCTCAACTTCCAGTGACTTCATGGAGAGATTTCTGTTTGTTTGTTTGCCTATGGCAAAAAGAGAAAGAAAATCAAGAAAATAAATGTTTTTCCCTGTGACGGTTTTCAACTTTTCAGGCTGGTGTGTAGTCCTTATAATTCCTGGTAGCAGGGGTGGACTTCAAAATTTTTAGCAAGGCGTTCTCTGCCTGGTTGCTGGATGGGTGTGGCCATGGTTGGTGTGGCCATGGTCAGCCTCCTGCACCATGGCAGGGGAGCCGTTTTTACTCTTTGGACTCTGGAGGCTTTCCTCACGCCTCTGGGAGGGCGAAAATGGCCTCCACAGGCTCTGGAGGCCCCCCTTCCCAAACTTCTGGTTGGCCCGTTTTTCACCCTCCCGAGCCTCGGCGCGAGCCCTGCACTTACCTGCATGCAAAATGGGGCACATTGGGACTCCGGGGGTGGGGGCAGATTCAACCCTGTTAAACTATTCATGGTCAGCTAGGTACTCCCATCTGAAATATCTATAGTTACACTAGTGAGTGTAGTAATTTTTAAAGTTCCAGAATACATATCGGTGAAAAAAAGTAGGCTGACACTTCTTTACTATTTAAAACAAATGAACAATTTTTAAAGCCAGCATGGTATGTATGGTCATCCCTTTATTCACCATTATTGAGCCCAGAATCTTGGTTGTTGAGAAAAATGGCCATTAAGTCAGTTGCCACATGATTTCTTTGCTTAATTACAATCCTGGCTCTCTCTAGTTGCTGTCATTAAGCGATAATGTGGGTCATTATAATCTTGAGAACAATGATGTGCAGTTAGAAATCTCTTGGCATGCTAAACCTCAAATCCAACATCCCCTCTCCTAGCAACCTTCCAATTGACTTTCTGAGGAGCCAGCAGAGAAGATTTCAAATGGCAATAAAAGATTTCCAGTGCACTTGGCAACTGGTTGTAAATGTAAACAGGTCGCCAAGCACTCAAACTGCACTCATGTGACCAAGGGTGGTGGTGTGACATTTTATATGGGCTGTAAAGCATCTTCATGACTGTGAACTATTATTAAACATCAAGTTGTAAGTTAAGGACTATCTGTATAATAGTTAAAGTACATTAGAGCAGTGGTTTTCAATCTGTGTTCTACAGACCTGGTGGGTGGGTGGGTAGGCTGCAATGTCATCACAGAGGATCTGCAAAAGTTTGAAAAAATGTCATTATTTAAATCTTGAGTTAAGTCTTGGGGGTACATGGCCATGGTCTGTGGTGAAGTTGTAATTCCCCCACTCCTCCAAAAACTTTGGACTAGTCATTGTTTCTCAGTTCAATTTACCTCATAATCTTGGTTTTGTGAGGACTAAATAGGTCTTACAGTGAAATTAAGTGAATGCATAAAAATGAATGCATACATTAGTACATCACTAAGGATTGAGATGCTAGTATGTATCTCCTATTTATTAAAACAGTTTGTACAGCTTTCCAGGGACATGATTACATTTCTTATATATTTACATCTTATACTTACGAATACAAGAAACAAT
Source organism: Pseudoxenodon macrops (assembly GCA_032467955.1). Lineage (NCBI taxonomy): Eukaryota > Metazoa > Chordata > Lepidosauria > Squamata > Pseudoxenodontidae > Pseudoxenodon > Pseudoxenodon macrops. The sequence continues at coordinate 184,407 of JANHFT010001421.1, forward strand.
TTTTAACACCATTGTCCTATTTCTTGCAGTGTTGAATCATTCCATAAATATTCCATTCTCATGCATGCACTATTTCTAGCATATATAAATATTACTGTAGTTAACAATTAACCTTCAATGCATACTTACATAAAACCTATTCTCTATTCCATATATTTATTCTAAATCAACAAACAGTGGCATATAGCATAGCAGATTTTCTTTTGCACATTTATTTGTGCCTCCACAGGACTTACTGAAAAACGAAAGCTGGTCTGCGTGTCCCTTAGTCAACATAAAACTGCACTACATATTTTTCTAAATTCTTTTTCACTTTTAGTCACACCTTTCTGGTGTGCAATTAATTCTGTTTCTTCTTAGCAATTAATTCTGTTTATAGAGTTATTCTTGCTACTTTCCTTAAAAAAAAATAAGGGAGCAGAATAGCAATCTTCCAATTGTTCTGTAAGGATGCAGTCAGCAACATTCATTAAACAAACCACACACAAATAAGCCACATGTATATTTTAATATTTTCATTCTGTATGCCTGTTTATCAGGTTTTTTTTTTAAACATTCTCACAAAATATGTCATTCTGTGGTCATTACTGGTATTAATCTGGTAGTATGATAGATGCCTTAATGCTATATTTGATTCAAAGAGTTTAATTCCATCCTCTGTGCTTAAGACAGAATAATTTATGATGTTTAATGGAAAAATATGTTTAATTGGAATTAAAGTAGCAGTTTACAATTTAAGTATGGAATATTTTCAGGTTTGCAGTTTTATTTCTGTTTTTTTGCCCACCAATGAAAATTTAAATCACTGCATGATCCTATTTTTAAATTTTGCTGGGTTAAGTTATGTACCCCTCCACTCTACCCAACAATAATACACAAAATAAAATTGCACCTGTGTAAAAATTTATACTATAGGGGATTGAGGGATACACTCTTGGAAGATATAAAGGGAAAAAGCTATACAGGAATTCTGCTTTTTTTACAGGCTTCATTGCAACAGCAGCCTCTGTTAAAAAGGCAATCCATTTCCTGTTCCATCTGGAAAACTTTCTGCTTCTAAAATGAGAGCTTACAGTTTTGGCTCCAGAAATAGCAGTTACTTGTCTAAAAACATCTTGTTCTCCACATGCTTTTGTATATATCACTTGAAGTTTCTAGGCCAGTTTTCCTCAACCTGGTGAGCTGCAGATATATACTGAATTTCAATTGCCATTGTTCCAATACATCTGGAGGGCATCAGGTTGAAGAAGGCTGTTCTAGATGGTAAGATGATTTGCCAGACCACAATGATCTCCTACAATGTACCTTTTAATTTCCAGGCCAGAATCAAAGATCCTTTTCCAGAATGCTCTTTCCTTCCATCATTTTAGGTCTTGCTGAGAGCCAGGCATCAAATAGTACACGCTGATGTTAAATAAAACACATAAATGACACACATGCCTTACAAAATTAGTATGTGCTACTATTCGTTTTCATATTTCTTGAGATGGAACTTGTCATTGGATATTTCTGTTTGGTTTATTTCAATTTTACATGGTTAGTGGGCAATTCTGGTCCTTGACTGTGCATGTTCAGTGTACATTTTTATGTTCGTTTCTTGCAGACACTGAGACCTGTGATTATGGATGGCATAAGTTCCAAGGGCAATGCTACAAATACTTTGCCCATCGCAGGACGTGGGATGCAGCTGAGAGAGAGTGCCGCCTGCAGGGCGCCCATCTAACCAGCATCTTGTCTCACGAAGAACAGCTGTTTGTAAACCGTAGGTGCTTTCTGTTGGAGTGCAACTAGGAGTAAATTACTGTAAAACAAATAACTCAAAGGACACTAAATGTTTTCATTATCATTTTCATTCCTGAGGTATTCGTTTTATCCTTGATTGCTAATGTGTTCTTTTCATTTCCAGCTTTGTAATAGCTAAGGTTGCAATATTTGCTGGTATTGGAGAGAATATTCTTTACTCTGAATAATACTCTGAATACTGAATAATTTAGTTCATGTGGAAAAAGAATAGTATATAATTAGAGTGACACAATTTTTTTTGAAATGGTTATTTTGATCTTGCCAATTAGACTGTTTCATCACCAGACACTTAAAAAATAGTGACCCTCAGAGGCCAAATAACCTCTTTATAACCTGTTACAAATAACTGGCATTTATGACAGTTGCAATCCTGCTTGAAAACCTAAAGCACATACGTTTTGTTTGCAAATACTGTTCATTAACTAGGTTAATGTTTGGGTATGATATTCAATCTAAATATTTTCTTAAAAGAAAAGATGTAGTTGTTCTCAGTATCAAGTTTGACTTCTCTTTTGAGAAGCTATGAATTGCTGGGTTTTTTGCCAAGCCATTTGGCATATCCATATCCCTGGAAAATGCTTGATGTTAGCAAGAAAAATACATGCTTGAAAAGAACAGTGTACACGCCATAGCAGAACAGCAAATTAATTAGGAAATGTAGGTAGTCCTTGACTTACGACCACATGGTACAAGTATTTCTACTGCTAAGCAAGGTGGTCATTAAGTGAGTCATGTCCAATGTTAGGACATTTTTATTAAGCAAATCACTGCAGTTGTTCAGTGAATCCTATGGCTGTTAAGCAAATCATGTAGTTGTTAGGTTTCTCTTAGTAACTTTACTTGTCAAAAACCAGGTGGAAAGATCACAATTAGCAATCACATGACCTGAGCAATCATAAATACATGCAGGTTACCAAGCACCTGAATTCTGATTATTGGACTATGGAGTAGCTGCATTGGTCATAAATGTGAGGACTGATCATAACTCACTTTTTGTCAGTGCAATTGTAACTTCAAATGGTCACCAAATTAATGCCTGTAAGTTGAGGACTACCTGTAAAACTAGGAACATTATGAAAGCTACATTTTTGCTGAGCATGCAAATAAACTTAGATATCCATGTGTTTTTATTTGTGCTAGTGGATGCTTTATTGATAGGAGGAATTTTTTTTCATACATTTATGCAAAGATATAAAGCAAGGTTGCAAATATTAATGCATCTGTATATGAGCTGAAGATGCAGATTTAAATATAACAAATTTCCAAAGCAAGCTTTTTTTCCAAGTAATTGCTACCACCTTCCATTTCAAGGGGGTGTATTGCTTTTTGAAACAATCTTGGCATTCAGAGCAGTCAACAAGAAAAAGTAGAAGATCAGTTAAAGTATTGTTAGTAAGAATATCTTTTATAAATATCCACAGCTCTTAGAAGGAAGAATAAACTCTTCTACAACAAACAATAGAAATATGTTTTACAGAAATAAGGAGGCTGATTTCATTTCACTTTCAGTTTCAGAAAATCCACTTTAATGGTAAAAAGTTACTAAAATATATATTTTCACTGTAGGCATAGGACATGACTATCAGTGGATTGGCCTAAATGATAAGATGTATGAGAATGACTTCCGCTGGACAGATGGCAGTGTGCTGGTAAGAGACCACTTTTGGCAAATATTATAATGATTGTGATACTGCTGGCTATAGTAGAAGTCTGATATAACCTTATTGTTTCTTCTTACTATAATTAATGATGTTAAATAATAATACCTAGATCATTTTGGGTTTGAGGGGTTTGTGCAAAACGTTCTGTTACTTAAATTTTTGCTTCTTTAAATTCTAGCTGAACGTATTTCTCTTAAACTCTGCAAGTTCTGTTGATTTAAATGAGTTTGCTTCTCCCTTCTAAAATAGGAATATAATTCCTGTGTTAAATGAAATGCAAGAACATGTAAACCTATCTGCTTAAATCCATCTCCTTTTCACATTCTTTTACCTTGCTAGTCTCTAGTCCTACCAACCAAAACTTGATGCTGTAGCCTGGAGGGACAATTTTGACTTACATGATAATGTCAAATAAGAATAATTACAATAGCTCTTTCTTTGAACTCTTTAAAAATATTTAAAATGGTTTCATTGATGTTTTCCGTACTCTTTTTTAAAACATTCAGTCACTTACTTCAGTCTATCTTCTGTATATGAACTTAAGATATCACAATCCGTTTAAATTTCAATAACGTTTTTCTATCACAAAAACTAGCCTGAATACATTCTTTTGCAGTCTGAAGAAATCAGGTTGTAGATGGCCGCTATTTTGCAACATTCTGGCCTTTTAATAAAGAGTTGTTTCCAGGGCAAGACATCACTGATGAAGCAGTAGACAGTCTTGAACAAACCCAGCCATGGTGTCTTCTACTTAAACTGCATTGTATAAAAAATTGTCTCCATGTAGTTCTAGGGGCAGGAATTCATTGTGTAATCCAAGCACAGCTGTATTGCACAGATTCTGCTTTAGAAAATTCTAGTTCAGCTCTGGTAGTATATGGCATACATAGTTTGAACTGAATAAATGAAGCTGCACCACTACCTTAAGTGCAGAGACTTTGAAATAAAACATTACTTTGCTTTACAGAACATAAAACAAAATATAAAAGTAAAGAAAACAAGACTTCAATGCATTCAGCAGTCCTTTTCATTTTAATATATAGGCTCATTTTTATCCCATTTAGGATACACCCTTCCATACATAAAACAGATGCTTTATAGGAGCTGAATGTGTCTTGTTGCAAGACTGTGCTTGATATTTGCCCTTCTCTCATTAAGAATCGAAGGAAACATCTGGTTCTTGTGTTTCAGGCATATAAGAAAGGCTCCCTTCTACATATCACATATGGCAGCCTTAGAAAGAAGTTACCCCCAAAAAATCTGGTTTGATTGATTTCCACAGGTTTAAGATGTGTAGATTTCAGCTCCCAGAATTCCCCAGCCAGTTGAAATCCACACATCTTAAAGTTGCCAAGTTTGAGAAACACTGGATTAATCTAAGAGTAATGTATTTTAGTTTGGGCTGATTTGTGTTGGCTTTTTTTTTGTGGGAGCAAGTTCTTTTATTCGTGTTTTTTGAAGAGCTGCTACTTGTTGTAGATGACTGTGGAAAATGAAAAAGGCACGCCTGGCTTACTCTCTCATGTGCTGGGATACTTTATGGCCGGAACTAATATGCTTTATTATGTCTCAGACACAGTTTCTTTTGGAGTGTGGCAGAGGGGAGTTTGTTACTAACCAGACTATCCCTTCCATCATTCTATCGCTATTCTTGTGGACTCAATTAACCTTGTTTTCCACCCATGCTGTTCCCCACCCCTTCGTGGTCAACTATACTGTATGTTGCCACACTTTAGTATTTTATTCAGAAGATCATTTAGTCTTTAGGCTAGTCGGTGTTAAACATGTGATAAATCCCAGTGTTAGGCAGCCAAGAACCACATGACAATAACTTCCAGACTCCAGGAAATGAAATGTTAGTTCAAGCTTGTAGCAAATCTCGGGTGTTAAATTTTGGTCTAAGCTTGAAATGAAGAAAAAAAAACATTTTGTCAGAAGGATATGGCTATCTGCCAACTAACATTTTTCTGATTGATTTCCATCCCACTTTTTCATGCTTTTTAAATAATTTCTTTCTATTTTCATTTGTACTGATTTTTCAATAGTTTTATATGGTAAATAGTTCTTTCCATTTGACAACCCTTTGTATCCACATGCATGTGTCAAAATGAACTATTACTACTATTACTAGATCTTAATTAATTACTGAAAAGCATTTGATGTATTAGGTTTACATCCAGAATCATCTCTTCTTTCCCCCCCCTCCCCCCCTGATCTTTATGTATCTTGATCTGTCTGTTTTTCAGATGATCTTAGAAAATTACAATAGCAAGTTAAACAGTAAGCAATGAGGGCTCTGCATTATTTTTTCCCCTGATGTAATTAGAAGCCGTTTTCTTTTTTTTATTACATAGGGCTTTTTATAAAAAGAAAGAAAACTACAGTATTAGGGTTTCTGAATGGCATTATTCAAGTTCATGAATAGCTTAAGAAGTTAGGAATTCTAAACCTGGGTTAAAGCTTGTATTCCTATTTAAAAAGGGAAGGAAAACGGGAAAACCAAGAATATTTAAGCTTCTAGCCTAACAGTACTCTAACTGATTGGAAGACCCCTCATCTTATAATTTGTTTCTGGAAATAATATCTGGTGTCATTAAATTTTAATTAAATAAAATGTAAAATATTGAACAACATATATTTGTACAAAAAATCATTATAATTCTTTTATTTAAATAAACTGCTGATAATTGCCGGTGACTCTTCAAGTTGCAGAGAATTCTAGAGGTTGCAGCTCTGGCACTTCGGAATGCTCCAAAGTAGGATTAACTAACAAAGCATCTGTTTCTTTCACAATTAAGTTCAATCTGAAATGCTTTTGTACATAATAGGACTTGAGTATGTTCAAAGTAATGGCCCATATAACAATGTGTTACATAACATTTAGAATCTAACTTTTCATTTTTAGAATTTACTGGTTACATTTTCTCAGGGATATTAATCAGCTGCTGTAAAGGTACTGTGTTTCCCCGAAAATAAGACCCTGTCTTATTTTCTTTTGATCCCCCAAATATGGCTGTGGTCTTATTATCGGGGGCGGGGGCGGGCAGGAGATCGGGCAGGGTGGGCTGCAAGATGCGCATCTTACCGGAATCTGCCAGCTCTGTCGCCTCTT
>JANHFT010001421.1:198069-224511 GCA_032467955.1 Pseudoxenodon macrops
ACAGGTCCTCAATGGAAGGCAGGTTGGCAGTAATTATTTTTTCTGCAGTTCTGATTATCCTCTGAAGTCTGAATCTGGTTGCAGAACCAAACCAGATGTCCCAGTGCTCTATTGTTGCTACTTTGTTTGTAGCCAACCTGTTCAATTTCCTTGCAGCAGCTTAACCACTATGATCCACCGCTTATTCAGTTCCTTTTGCTGTTGCTGCCTTCTCAGTTCTGGCTTTGTATGCATTTCTTCGTAAGTCTTGGTCTTGTGCAGCCAGAATTAGCCTCTCTGCCTTATTATTATTTATTACTACCAGTGTATAGTAATTGAGGCAGTGTACAGGTCTTCAATGGAAGTAGTTAAAGTAGTTTAATAGTGGAACAGATACTTTTCATACCAAAGATGCAGATTCAATCTGAGCATCCTTAGAGCTGCTGTCAACCACAACAGTCGAAAAATTAGAAGGATCAAGAGTCTGACTCCAGATAAAGTTTGTATATTTCCATTTAAGGCTTATTTGTCTCTATTCAAATTATTTAGAAGGTAATCTTATAATCAGAGCCTGGTTTCAAATATATTTATCACCGGTTCGCCCTGTGTGTGTGCGCACACTTTGCACACATGTGCACCTTCTGCATATGCACCTAGCCTTCCATGTATCTGCTTTGCTCATGCATGCAGCTTGCACGCATGAGAGTGGCTTAGAAATCATGGCTAAATAGGATGGCATAGCACCGGGGCGGTTGTGCAGGTGGGTGGGTGGGCTCACTACCAGTTCACCTGAACTGGTCTGAACCGGTCTGAATATCCTCACTGCTTACAATGCGAAGATTTTTGTGATTAGATAAAAAACCGTCCCTTTCATAAAAAAACCAATATACATCCTTAATCAGATTTTCATTATCCTTCTAATAGTTAAGATCAAGCCAGCACTGTTATCCTGTAATGATCAATTATATTTAACATGAAATATAACATCAAACTCAATTATAATTAAATGAATAGTACATGCGCTAAAGACATCTAACCTCCTTAGATTTAATTAATAAATTATTGTGACCTTTCATCCAAACCTACTTGAGGTTGTTCAAGCCAAGGATTTCTATCCATTGCCGTAAGAGAAAAATGATCTTCAAGCAGAACACATTATCCCGTGTAGCATCTCTTACAAAGCGCAGGTTATGCTGTGTTTAAAAGTAACATAATTCAGCAAGTCATCTGTTCTTTTCATTTGAAGGAGAAAACGCCGTACAAATTGTTCACTCAGTCCCAGAACACCTACTCATGAATCAGAAGAATAAATATGTAGCCCTGTGTCTATTAGGCAGCGCGAGGTGGCTTCGATTTGCCTTGATGAGGTTATTTTGCACTGCAAAAGCAAAGCACTATGTCTCCTTGGGGAAAATAAGCAACACCCTTTGCCTCGTTGAGGTGCTTTGCATCACCTTGCAGCCTCCTCCAGCCCTGGAAATAGCTGGAGGAGGCTTGGAGGGGAAATTTGCATCACATGGTCAGAAGCCACTTGCCAAAGGGCGAGAAAATCAGCAGGGAGAGAAGACATGTGGTGCTTTCCCTTTGCTTTAGAAATAAGGGCTGGTTTGTTTTGAGAAGCAACTTCAAGGACTGCCTTGTTTCAGCATTTTGTGAAGCGAAGCATCCCCCGTGATGATGCTGTCTGCACAGTCCCAGCATCTAACGTTGCCGTTTGAACTGTCTTTGATTTGAGCCTTTCCTTTGATTCCAACTTTTAATACGATCCGATTCAAATACATTCTAAAAGAGACGTTCTGAACCGAGCAGGTAGATTTGATTATTCACTTTGACTTTCTGATTTGAATCAGAAATTCAATCCAATTGACTCAACTTTGAACAATTTCTGACCCGGAGCTGTGTGAAGTCCTTTGATTTAATAGAGCTTACGGAGGCAAACTATAAGAAACTGCATGTGGGAGAACAAGTGAAGATGGATTTGAAGAAGAAATGATTGCTCTTGATTGCTTGGACCAGACTGTACTCTTTAGCTCAGGGGTTTCGAATTTGATTTCATTGAGGGCCGCATCAGGGTTGTGTTTTTACCTCAGAGGCAGTTTTACCTCAGACCTCAGTTTTCACTGGCAGAAGCACTGCGGGCCGGTCCTTTGCTGTTTCCAGGACCATGGGCCAGATCTAAGTACCCTATGGGCCGGATCCAGCCCCCTGCCTTGAGTTTGACACTCCTGCTTTAGCTGATGGCCTTTTCTTGATTGGGAATTCATTCTTAATTAATAGTTATTGTTAGATGTCTGGGGAGAATCTACAGCACTACTTGGAAGAAAGGGACACGGTGCTAGTGATCCACATATCAATAATACCATCATTTCTGAATTCCTGCAATGTGCTTTTCACAAGGCAGTTCTAGTGATAAATTGTAGCTGGCATAGATTTCAACAGTATGGGTGGTGAATGGCATCTGGTAATAATGGCACTGCCATTATTTTGGAATATTTAGCTGTCTGCGGTAGAATCCCACTCTTGGCTGGCTCTGTCCCACCCCTCCTCTCCCCTCCCAGGAGTCCCCATACAGCCCGTTCCGGATGCAGGTAAGTGTAGGGCATGCACGGAGGGTTGGGGAGGATGAAAAAAGGGCCTACCGGAAGATCACGGGCCTGTGTCTGGCCTCCGGAGGGCCTCCAGAGCCTGGGTAGGCTGTTTTTGCCCTCCCGGAGGCTTGAGAAAGGTTCCCTAACCCGGGGAGGGCAACCCCCCCCATGGTGCAGGAGGCTGACAACCCATGCCCACCCAGCAACTGGGCAGAGAACCCCTTGATAAATGTTTGAAACCCACACCTGATCTTGCTGCTCTCTTTTGGCCTTCAGGAACAACCTTAACATTGCTAGGGTGTCTGGCATGGTATCTTGAAGGAGAAGCTGTTGGCTGGAGTGGTAACACTAACCGAGAAGGCCTCCCCTCATCTCTGCTTCTAACCCATTTATTTTATTTTATTTTCCTTGCATTTATAATTGTCTGGATATTGGTGTATTTTATCTCACTGTAAGTTGCTCAGAGTTGCCTCAAACTATGAGATGGGTGGCAAATAAATTTAATGATAACAACAGTGAAGAAGAAGAAGAAGAATGAACGGTGTGGCAATCCACAAAAATCTATGTGACAATAAATTAGTGAATTTTTTAAGGTGCAGCAGGACCCATGTTTTGCATTCTATATACATCCTTTAATTACAGAATTTCCCATTTAAAGATTGTACAAAGTCTGACCTTTTACATTCTTTTTGAAACCCCCAAATCTCCAAACTGCATAATTTTCTCTGTTTCTTGTTGGTAATGTAGCTCTTCTACTATAGGTGCAATTAATTTATGATTACTATCATTATCCCTTGAACTGCAATAGAACTTTTCATCCTCCCACCTGCACTTATTGAGCCTGACATTTCAGTCTTACAAGCAAGACTTATAATAAGGTAGATGCTTTTAGTTCATCAGAGAAATCTCCTAAGGAGGGGGTAGAAGCACACAGGAACACCCAAGAAAAATCCAAACAGTGACAGATGTCGGTCGTTCAAAATATGTGTTTTCATCTAGATATATCAGTACCTGAGAAAAGTCTCTTTTGAACAACTTGCCACTTCTGCTCACCTTTAAAGCTTGTGAGATATTGTTAATTATTGCTGAAGGTTATCCTTGGCTGCCACTTTCTCATTTTATTCTTTTGCGAATTTTTATTTTGTATTATTGGTGTTTTCAGCTGTAAATTGAATGAACTAAGTAAAATAAAATGAAGTCAACTTTAGACTTCTTTGCGTATTAATTAGAAATATTGTGGAAATGATGCACTCTAAATTTGGGGTCATAAGAATGTTTAATATAACGAAGGGAAGTCTACAAAGAGATGGAGATGTCCTTGAGGGCAAAATTGTTTATAGTTGTTCCAGAGAACAGAACGAAAAAAAGTAGATTTTAATCACGATAATTATTTTTGGTATAGTTTATTGGAAAAAAGCGAATGACACTGAGATAATCCTATAGAGAGAATGAATGAATGAATGAATGGATGGATGGATGAATGGATGTTGACTTGTAAAATAAATTTAAGCAAATGGATCAAGAAGAAGAGAGCCAAGGCATTTATAGTTGGAAGGAGTCCATGGGTTCCTCAAAAAAAAAGCTTTAAAAAAAAGCTATGTACTGTATGAAGCAGGTGGTGGATGGCTCAGTGGTTAAAGATGTTGAGCTTGTCAGCTGGAAAGCTGACTGCCCAGGTTCGAGACTCAAGAGCCTGGGAGGGTGAGCTCATGTTAGTTGCCCCAGGTCCTGCCCACCTAGCAGTTTGAAAGCATGCAAATGTGAGTAGATAAATAGGCATCTCTTTGGTGGGAAGGTAACAGTGTTCAATGAGCCTTGGCATATATCATGCTGGCAAGGGGTGGTGTTCAATTACCTTCCCTACTGGTTCGCAAATGTGAGCATGCATCAGATTCCTGATATCCTGAGAAGAGTCTGGGTGCATTTAGCAACTAGTGCATCATACAATTAACATCAGTAAACAAGGTGCACACGGCCTTCCATGCATGCGCTTTGCTTGCTTGTGTGCCTTCCGTGCATATGCTGGGCCTTAAAAACGTGCCTAAATAGAACGGCATAGAGCCGGGGTAGATGGGCAAGTTGGGCCACCTGTGATTTCCACTACTGGTTCCAGCGAACCAGTCCAAGCTGAATACCACCTCTGATGCTGGCCACATGACCATGGAAATGTTTTCACTCAATGTTGGTTCCCTCAGCTGAAGAAACTGAGATGAACACTTCCCCCTTGAGTCAGAAACAACTAGACATGGGAAACCTTTACATTTCTGGCATGAAGCAGTACATGACTGCTTCGAAATCTGTTGTTCTTTCACAAAAATGGCAGCCAGAGTGGGTAAATAGAAGTTGATAAATGCCACAGAACCGTGGTCTATTCAAAAGAAGCTCTTTGATTATGTTCCTTCAAGCAGGTATCAACTGTTAGTGACCACATAGATATTCTCAAGGATGAAATCACTACATATTGTCCATCCATATGATTTTCTTTTTGCCTTTTGGTATTGTCCATGGGGTTGAGAAAGGCTGAGAAAGAATTGAGGCAGTTGAACTATGGTGCTGGAGAAGACTCCTGCCATGGTTTGATCGCCTTTGACTGCAAGGCGATCAAACCAGTCAGTCCTAGAGGAGATCAACCCTGATTGCTCTTTAGAAGGCCAGATCCTGAAGATGAAACTCAAATACTTTGACCACCAAATGAGAAGGAAGGACTCTCTGGAGAAGAGCCTAATGCTGGGAAAGATTGAGGGCAAAAGAAGAAGGATGACAGACAGAATGAGCTAACTGGATGGAGTCACTGAAGCAGTAGGGGTGAGCTTAAATGGACTCCAGAGGATGGTAGAGGACAGGAAGGCCTGGAGGAATGTTGTCCATGGGGTCATGATGGGTCGGACACGACTTCGCAACTAACATTTTTTTTTCTTTAAACCAAATCCAAAATTGTCATAGGGTAAGATTACAGCTCTGTAATTTAAATGGTGATATCTTGTCATGAAAGAAAGCCAATCACCATTCTTCATTTTCTTCACATTAATTTGTGTAATCTGTTTTTCAGACAATGGGAGAATTTAAAGTTTGCACTTCCACATGAGCTGAATATGGGTTGTTACTATTGCTTACACTCTTCCCACCTGGATATGCTCATTTTCCTGAACAAATTGGCAACTGCCACCAAATTTGGTTTTCATTTTTACTTAGAAAAAGAAAACAAGATCTAGTTGTCTCAAAAAGACTTGGCTCATATTTTAAAATGTTGAATGAATTTGTGTTACACCATGCTCTAATTAAAGCTGAAATAAATGTTCCTGAAGCTAATATGCCCAAATAAGGTAATAAAAAATTGGTTTGTATGAAGACTTAAGAAAGCAGTTAAAAGGTCTGTATTAAGTGAGTCTGGCATTGGTAAAAGTACAATGCCAAACCAAATGTGCATAGTGATGATGTCCAGTATGAAACTTTTTTTGTTTGTTTGCAAAAAAATTCCAGTTTCACTATGCTTGTTGTTCTGTAGACTGCAAAATTTCCAAGCCTTGCCTAGAACATAAATGCTACAGTATTTCTGGCTTTTGTACAAACCCCACTTCATAAATACAGTCAATAAAGCTTCACAATGAAAACAATTTGTGAAATTGGAAAACGTATAGTTGAAATAATTAGTATCTTACCATTTTTGAACTGTTTCCTAAACTTGATATCATGGACTATAAAGGTTTGATCATTTTTATTCTAAAAATGTATTAAATGAACAGGAGAATTGTAGGGCTTAATGAAACCCAACAGAATTATTTAAAATTTTATAAGACAATTAAGTTAAAAATGCCATATAAGTATGTTTATAAACTGGAATAGAAATCTCAATTTATATCTCAGTAGCAAAAAAGAGTACATTAAGGAATGTTGGAATTACCAAATAATTGCACTAATGTGTCATGCTAGTCTAAAAATAAGAGCTACAAGAAGTCCAAGCAAATAAATTGTTCAGCATCTGGAAGAAAGTATGCTAAGGTTGTGTAATATCATCCTATTATTTTAATTATTATTAAAATTATTATTTTAATTTAGATGCAAAATATATAAAATTTCTGGGAGAAGCATGCACAACCTCAGATATTCTAATAATACCATTTTGATGTTTGTAAACAAACAACAAACAAAAAAGATTTAAGGAAATACTTGCTGAAAGAAGACAATGCAATAATTAATCTGCTTTATACCAATCAGTTCATCAATCAACAGGCAAAACTACTTATCAATGCAAATAAGTAGAGATGAAACTAGTATCTTAGGCCTAGAAACCTATTTCTGGGTTCAAAAATTCCAAGAGAAGGTGAAATAAAGATAATTTAGGAACAAAACCATAACAAATTCAAAGAAATATTGAAATGCAGACATATCATACTGATACAAAGATACTACTGTCAACATGATAATCTTCATGGTTATAATATATAGCTGGAAAACATGGACCATTGGAAAATTAATACCTGTCAATAGTGGTGGTGCAGAAAATTGTTGAGAATACCACAACAAATTATTCAATGCTAGACTTCTCACTGGTGGGAGAAAGAAAGTAAAGCTTAAATATTAGAGACAAAATGTGAAGATAGGAATAATTGAAAAGACAAATTTGAGAAATTGGAAGTATGAAACTATATTTCTGTACTATAAAACTAAATAATTGGGGATAAACTTTCTCTTTTAACATTTTTGTTTTGTAATAATGGAATAAAATTCCTATATTGGAGAATAAATTTACTACATGGGCTTTGTGTTAATTCATGAGCAGCAACAACAACATTTGCTGGTATTGTTCCTATTGGTAGTAAATGCTACATATTGAAAATATGGAATTGACAGTCAGGGAGCCCTAGAGAAAACAGTACACAAGATCAGTTGGACCAGTCGTCTACTCTAGCCAAACCCAAGTTGATATTTTCCTTCCTGTATATGTGGTAATCAACACCGTAAATTGAACTTGGATGCCTGTAGGAAGTGAGAGTAGCTTGTGAAGTAATTGTATTATATGGACACATATAATTGTTCATGCCACTAAATAGTTATTGATATTATATTAAAAAAGCAGAAACAAAATGAAAAATGATGCAAATGCTCCTACTGACTGACACAAAATGTCAATATTTGTGACAGTCTGTTCTTATAATTGTCAAAAGTTTGACTTGAGATCAAATTTCCTATGAAGCAGAAGACTGACCACTGTTAGAGACATAATGTTGGCGAGACATTAATCTGATATAGTTTTTATGGCTCTAAAAAAGAAAACTTTGGAAGATTATCAAACAGATAATCTTGGATGGATGATTATCAAAGAGAGATCCAACTAGAATTAAGAAGAAATTTCTAACAGTGAGAACAATTAATCAGTGGAAGGACTTGCCCCCAGAAGTTGTGAGTGATCCATCACTGGAAGTTTTCAAAAAGAGATTGGGCAATTATTTTTCTGGAATAGTATAGGGTCTTTTGCTCGAGCACAGCAGGAGTAAAAAACCCGAAAGTCCTTTCCAACTCTTATTCTAAAATACTCTGAGGGAGACAATTATTTAGCTTTCTTGAGCCAAAACTAAGGTTGAGGCTGTAAAATACAAAGAATGCAAGTCATACAATGAATCTGAAAATTAAATGAGTATGTTTCATTTAAAAGAAACAACTAGAACTAAATCTTGAACAATTGGCAATATGAAATAATGCGTCATTAAATGCTATGTACTCAAAGAACCACATAAGTAGGAAACAGATACAACTGTAAACCAGCCTTTCACAATCAATTGACAGCTGCAAAGGCCAGGCATGCTGTGGTTTGATCAAGTCTTGGAGAAAACCACTTCATCTTTTTACAACAAAAACTGGGAAGAGGATTAATGTGTCCCAAATTAGAATGTTGCAATAAACTTACTTAAATAATTAAAACGTTATAATTGGTAAGCAAATTTAGTGTTGAAAAAAAGGTAAAAATATATATTTTATATAGATATTTAATGGTTCCAGTAAGTAAACAACACATTTAGTTCCTTAACATTATTAAAAATATACTTAAAATACTGTGTTTGGATTATTTTATGAAGACTAAAACAAAACAATTTGAACCTTTTACAAGTGCGCATATGGAACAACTCCAAGTGCTGAAATGAAAAAGGAAAAAAGCACTTGAAATCCCTGTCTTTTACCCATTTATGGGATGGATTGTTGCTAAGTGCATAGCATTTATAGACATGGTTATTTCCATGAAATTTATTTTTTATCTCCATTAATTTTTAGTAGTAAAGAAAAAGAAATAACATCCTAAAGAACAGCGTGGTAGATTTCTTGAAACATTCCTTTGCTTTATTTCCTTTGGCTTATCATTTTTTCTTAAAAGAACCAAGGCAAAAATAATATATCGATAGTCCTTGACTAACAACAGTTCATTTAGTCGCCATTCACAGTTACAACGGGCCTGAAAAAAGTGACATATGACCATTTTTCATACTTATGATGATTGCAGCACCCCCATGGTCATGTGAACAAAATTCAGATGCTTGGCAACTGACTCATATTTATGTCGGTTGCAAAGTCCAGGGGTCTAATCACCTGTTGCGATCTTCTGCTAAGTAAAGTCAATGCGGAAGTCAGATTCACTTAACCATGTTACTAACTTAATGACTTAACTTCAGTTAACAAGTATGGCAAGTTGTAAATGGGAAAAAATTTTCTTAACAAATGTCTTGCATAGTAACAGAAATGTTGGCCTCTGTTGTGGTTTTAAGTCGAGGACTATCTGTAGTGCGGTTCTGACTGTGCCATTAAGAAAGACTCTTGATAACCTTTAGAGTAAGTCAAGAACATTTTCAGGAAATACGCACCCAACCAGGATTACAAAGGGATTACTTTTGAAAGGCACACTCTTTTTTGAGTAGTAAAGGCACACTTGGAATACCGCATTCAGTTTTGGTTGCCACGATGTAAAAAAGATTTGGAGACTCTAGAAAGAGTGCAAAGAAGAGCAACAAAGATGATTAGGAGGCCAAAACATATGAAAGAACAGTTGCAGGAACGGGATATGTCTAGTTTAATGAAAAGAAGGACCGGGTGACATGATAGCAGTGTTCCAATATCTCAGGGGCTGCCACAAAGAAGAGGAAATCTTCCTCTTTGTGGCAGCAACTATTCTCCAAGGCACCTGAGGGTAGGATAAGAAGCAGTGGGTGGAAACTAATCAAGGAGAGAAGCAACTTAGCACTAAGAGGAAATTTCCTGACAGAACAATTAACCAGTGGAACAACTTGCCTCCAGAAGTTGTGAATGTTCCAACACTAGAAGTTTTAAAGAAGATGTTGAATAACCATTTGTCTGAAGTGGTGCAGGGGGTTGGACTAGAAGACCTTCAAGGTCCCTTCCAACTCTGTTATTTTAAATTCTAAAATTTTTGTGTACAGAGTAGGGTAGGACTGGATTCAATATTTTAATATTATAAACAAGATAATATTATTGTAGACATCCATAGCAGATTTGTCTTGAGAAGAAGCTCCAAAGCATCTAAATATACTTCAGAGTAACTGTAGTATTATTTTGTAGAAAAGACCTGAAAAGATAAGGCAAAAAAGTCAAACACTTAAAAGTTAGAAACCCAATGAATCAAATCTAAAAAGTTCTGATTTGAACATTTCCTCAATTTAAAAACATAATATTTGTATTTAAGTTTAAGAACTTTTTAAAACAGGTGGATAGCTGCTACCTACCATATTTTAGAAAAAATGTCATATGGATTCATAGCAAATGGGAATAATCTCTCTGATCCTGGATAACTGAAATGTTCCTTTGGAACTGCATTTTTACATTGGGAGTAAAGCTGCCCTTATACCAGTGGACGGTCTCCTATTATATCAAAATTCAGTTCACCAGCTTAATGTAGACTCTACCCTGAATCTTGTTCAAATTTTGTTAATTTTTATGGGCATATTCAAAAGCGATCCTCTAGCTGTTTGCCCTACTATCCTGGAATTCTTTCTGGGCTGTCATGAAAATATTGTCAAAGTCAAGCTGTTCTTTGCAGCATCAGCAGTGTTTGTTTGGATGATGCTACCACAATTTTGATTTCATTGGAATAGAAAGGGTTTCATTCTCCTGCTGTCGTAAAAGTGATTTTCAGCCTCTCCTATTAGGTGCATTTTTAAATGATAAACTTTATATCTGTAGTGGACCAAAATATCCTATTCTGATTTTTTTTTTCTGATGACAACATTTGCACTTTGTCATCTTATGCTCAGTTTATTTTATTCAAATACAACTTTGGCAGGTTTCACATTCTGATTATTTGTGTTTTGTCTTCTGCAGCAATATGAAAACTGGAGACCAAAACAGCCAGATAGTTTCTTTTCTTCTGGAGAAGATTGTGTTGTTATAATTTGGCATGAAAATGGTCAATGGAATGATGTACCATGCAATTATCACCTCACTTATACATGCAAGAAAGGAACAGGTAAATAAGTCCAATTTAGACCTATGCAATAAACATTGTACTGTTACTTTTAAAACTTCAAGAAACTTGTGGGTATAAGATAAAAAGATCTTTAGAAGATCCAAAGAATCAGCCTGGGTACTATAAAACTAAGACTTTTCAAATTCTTAGAGTTGAAATGTGAACATGTATGTTTTTGTGAATATTGAAATTTTGAATTTTTTTTAAACAAAGTTATTTACCAATCTGTGCTATAGTAATCATGGGAATATCTTATGACTCTTGTTGCTTAAAGAACAAAAAATAGAAAGGGAGTGGTCCATGTTTGCAACTGAGTTATATAAGAGGAATTCAAGTCTAATCAATGAATTCTGTTCCTTTATAAATCATTTAAAGCTGACAAGCTGATAGCTGGATTTGCTGATGACACCAAATTATTTAGTGTGCTTACAACATAAAGAAATATCAAAGACTCTAACATTATTTTTATAACTTGAAGGAATATGAATTGAAATGATATGTGAAGTTTGATATAAGGATATGTGATACACATTGAGCAAATTATTTTAGGCTCCCAAACAAAACTTGGAATATTCATATATTCTGGCCATTTAGATGCTATATTGCCACCATTAAGTAAGATGTTGTTTTATTCGCGAATTACCGTAATAGTAACATTTGGCTAATAAGGGAAACTTATGTCATAGTGGAGTATAGAGTTGTATTACTGATTAGTCGTTTGTATAATGTGGCAAACAACCATTTTTACAGCACAAGTGCTTTATCCACATATGTAATCTGATGCAGTATAATATACACAATGCAGCTTTTTCGAAACTTGTAGTTTTCTACTGGAAAAATGGACAAAACCTTTTTCAAATAATATATACAGGAATTGTTCAAAATAATGCTCTTAAACCTGATTATGTATTTTCCCATGTTTTCTATTTTCTATTTTGATTGGTTTAAGTTTTATAAATTTGTGTGTACCTGTGATTAGGCTCATTAGAATCTATGGACTGAAAATCCATGGATGGATGAGTAGATGGTCTTGTAGTGAAGGTTGAGATTGACTGATACATAAAAAATTACAGTTTATAAACATTTTAATTTGTACTTTCAGTTGCTTGTGGCCAGCCACCGGTGGTAGAAAATGCAAATACCTTTGGAAAGATGAAGCCCCGTTATGAAATTAACTCATTGATCAGATATCATTGTAAAGATGGCTTCATCCAGCGACATGTTCCAATAATCAGATGCCAAGGAACTGGCCGATGGGATTTACCTAAAATTACCTGCATGAACCGTGAGTAGATAATATGGAGGAAAATAGGATTGCTTAAATCAGACATTTGCCATCCTTTGAAAATTTCTAAAAGATGAAAGAAAAACAACTTTTCTTTCCCATAAAGTATCTTCAGTCATTACATAGCTGTCTGGCCGCCGAATTTACTTTATTCACTTTGTTCTATGAATTGAAAGAATTGGGTGAATTGGGCAACTGAATGATTGTATGCTTACCAGGAGAATGGGGGAAATTATTACTATGGAAGAGACTACAGCACACTAGCCAACGTCTGAATCTGATTATACTGTATATATTACACATTGCATTTATTCATCCTGCTTATATTTCTGTTAGCCCAGTTGTAAAGCTTTCCTTCTTTTTTTCTTTTATTTTCAGCATCTTCATTCCAAAGGACTTATTCTAAAAAATATTATTATAAAAATTCTTCACCAGGAAAGATAAACTCATTTAATTCACCAAAACATTTTCATCGTTGGATCAGGACATGGCAAGATTCAAGGCGTTGAACCCACTCTGGTAAAAGTGGGACATTTGCCGTGCCAGAATGCCCTAACTTATGGTGCCTTAAAAAGAAAAGAAAAGGATTACCCAGCATTTTGGAATACATATGGACCTGAGTACTTACAACACATATCAATGATGGCTACAAATGAAAATATTGAAAAGGGAACAATTTCCAGCCTATCTAGTATGTTAATTTCTATATGTCATTGGTGAGGGATTATTTGATTCTTTACCCCAGTACCTGTAGTAATTAAACTCTTCCATTTTAGCACCAATGATAATGTAAATAAGATGATTTAATAGTGTTTAAGTGTGTTGTATTTTTAAAAAACCTGTATATACAATAAGATGTCAAACTAAGTTCAGGCTTATTTATGACCATTTGGCTTCAGAGATCTTTAATCATTTTTGTTGCTTGTCTTGGAGGTACTTTACTAGGCTGGAAATAATTTTAAACTGTTATCAGCAATCATTTTGTAAACATGGGAGACGCAGCTATTACCAGCTGAAGATGAACTGTGAAAGTAGTTTCTCGGTCAAGAAACAGCTATTTTCTAAGGAAGAGCTGTAGAATTTATGGATTGAAAAGCTTTCACAAGGAAGATGAAAATAAGAGCAACTTGGAAGAAGTGACTCCAATATGGAACTTGACTTTTGTCCTTTCCAGCCTTGGCACTGATCACGAAGGACTTGAGGACTCTAAAAAATTGACAAGGAGGGCCTGTAGGATTAATAACAATAATAATAATAATAGTAATAAAGGCTAATACTTTAATTTTCAACCAAGGCCATTTTTAAAAAAATATCAACTTTTCCAACACTAATCATGGGTCTATTTTACAGGTCTCTGCATTTTAAGATGGAGATATATAGACCTACTTTTTTGTAAAATAAAATTTAAAAAAGTAAATAATTTTGTATATAAAATATCTATAACCATTTTTAATCTTTTTATAAAGTAATGAATGTTTGTGTATGAATGCTGCAGCTGTGAAGCGTACATAAATAAATGAAGTAAGCCATACAGATATAATTTATTGGATATTCTTTCTATCCTGACAGCTGTCAAACTCAACTAATGCATTAGGAAGAGCAAGAGTTGGTTTCAAATGTTTTTCTGCTTAAAAGGAAAATAAAAACTAATAAATCAGATCATTTATTTATGGTAATATGAATGATAGTTGTGTGACAATCACAGTCTTTGCCTCTGAGAAATATGTTATATGTCCATAAATATATTGTATGTTTTTCTTCAAATGTGGAAGACAGCAATTATCTTTTCTTCAGTAATCAACCTCACACAATCTACTAGAACAATTAGCTATAGGAGAGGATAATTTTAAAGTCTGTGATGATATTTATTGTTAAATATAGTCAATATAAGACTGCACATTTATTCATCTAGTTTGCCTTTACAGTTCCCAAAATGGACATAAAGGTTATGAGTAGATTCCATATGTATTCAAGTAACTGGACTTGGATCAACTTTATACATTAGTTTTATGTAGGAAATATTTCCTTTTAATGCAAGCTCAAGTAGTACACATTTATAAGAGTTAAATTTTGGTTTGGTGTCTTTCATATATGGTATAATTCCTATATAATATTATAATATTATTTAGCTGAATTAATGCATTCATAATGCTATAATGAATCCACATAATAACACAATGGATGAATTCCCTATTGTATGATGAGCAAAAAATAAATTGGTTAAATTGTGGAGGAAATCTGAACTATCATTCTCTGAAACAATCTTATGGTAGTATTCTGATATTGGATTAAAATGAGTACATCACATTTTTCATCACTTTTCATTTTGCTGTACTCGCTCTTGCTAAAAGTATCCATAAATTGAAATTATTTCAACAAATATTCTGAAATGTGAAATTATTCAGAAAAAATCAGGCTGTACCTGATTATTCTGATCTGTCATAATCTCTTATAAAAGATTATCACTTTTAAAACCATGTATATATTCCTGGTTTTCTTTAAAGACCTGTTTTTGCTCTTTATATTCTGCTTTGTATGTGTAATGTGCATCTTTCAAATTTATATATGATTCTGACTCGCCAAAGAAATATTATTTTCTCCACTGTGATTTCTCTAGTTTATTGCATGTCCTTGAAATTTAAGTCAATGTAAGTCTATTTGTGCTGAAGAGTGAAGTCAGATAATTAAGAACAACAAATACTTAGCTATACAAGCACTTTCATACTGTTTTTATTACAACTTAATAACTTTTTAGCTGTTTAACCCAAGTCAATAAACCTTTAATGCAAAATTGAGTAGACCACAATCATTAGATAATGATTCATTAAAGCTGTTTTATAATATATCACATATATATATATATAGTGAATGTATAAACTAATGAATTCTCAATTAATGGTACATTTTGTACTATTTTATACAAAAATACTTCCATGTAGATTTTGTTGCTGTTTTTCAGCATTTGTACTTTTGCTCTTTGTTTTATATCAGCACACAATTCAAAGCTTTTAGCCCAGAAATTTAGCAAAGAAAATTAGGGAAAAGGAAAAGCTACTAAATTTTGATCTAACACAATCATAGCAAAATTTCTGCACCATGACCAGGATTGAATTTCGTGTATACAGGCATTTCTTCCTCATTTGCTCCTTGATTTGCTCATCTGCCTTCAAGAAAAGTATTCAGGATTCATAAACTTCTCTCTGTTCTTCTCTCAAGTGACCAGATATATTGTAAGGAAGAGTGCAATAGATCAATGCTTATTGTGCATGCAGCTGCCTTCAATCTGTTCCACTTTTCCCTCAGTGGCCCATTAAATCTACCTAATATAGAAAAGGGATTCCAAATATCAAGGATTGCTGCTTCCCAGTGAGAACACAACACTATAACTAGATGTTGAATCCTGTGTTGGTGCTGTAACATTGAATGCTGCTTATTTCTACCTTTTTGGTCAATATTCCCAGATTCCCTAATTAGGTAATTATCCTAATACAGCTACAATTTAAAATATTTTTTTTAAATGATGATACAAGTAAAGAACAAATCTCTACACTCAAAAATCAGCACAAGAAGAAGAGGTCTTTTATGAGCTATGAACAGGAGCTTTAAATTGTCTTCAGGTTTCAGAAGTACAAAGTGGTATTCAAACATTAGGCTACTGTATGTCTATATTTGGCAAATACTCCACAAAAGCAATGGATGGAAACTAATCAAGGTGAGAACCAACCTAGAATTAAGGAGAAAGTTCCTGACAATGAGAAAAATAAACTAGTGGAACAACTTGCCTCCAGAAATTGTGAGTACTCAACCTCCGATACTGGAGGTTTTTGAAGAAGACTGGACAACCATTTCTCTGAAATGGTATAGGGTTTCCTGCTTGAGCAGTGAGTTGGACAAGAAGATCTCTAAGATCCTTCCAACTTTTATTCTGTTATGTTACCTATTTAAGGCTTGTTTTGTATAGAATATAAAAATATGTGAAATGTAATCCAAGAATAAGAGAGTGCTTTACATTGTTGGCACACTTGGAATTAGCATTTTGTGAATGCTCTTAAACTCTCTTCATAGCGACAGCATAAACTTCAAGCAGCACAATCCAGTTAGATCACCATTTAACTGTTTGATAGGCAACTAAATAAAAATAGATTTGTGAGAACCTTTATGCTGGCAGGTGTCTGAAGATGATATTCAAGATGTCTTCATAGCACATTTCATTTTTTAAAGCATTGTTTTGACTTCAGCTTCATTTCTGTTGTCTTCATCGACATATCCATGAAAATTTCCTGGCAGGAATTAATGAGCACTTTTTCTATATGCTGCAAAATATGGAAACAATCCATATTAAGTTCTTTGCTTAAATGTTCATTTTATGCACCAGTGAAAGATAGAAATGTCAAGAACCCTGATTTGTTAAAACAGCACCAAAGTTATAATTTTTAGGAATGAGAAAACAAGCCTTTTCATTTAAGGTTCCAGGAAGAATGCTTACCCTTAAAAATGAACCATGTTATATCTGAAAATAGTAAACGAACGTATCTGAAAATAGTAGACAAATGTACTATGTATCAGGTTTATTATTTATTTTCTCTCTCTCTCTCTCTCTCACACACACACACACACGTATGGTTATGATTAATAACCAGAAACATTACAAAAATGCATAAGTAAAATAATGCTTGGTCATGTTTGCATTTCCTTTCATTTTCACTTTAGCAATGGAATCACAGAAATCACAATACTTTGTGTCAAAAAGAAGTAGCAACTTGTCCGTTTTGGATATAGTTAAATATTGAATCAGAAGAAGCCAAATCTCATACATATTATAGTAAACACTGTAAAGCAGAATATAATAGAATATGCTCTACTGTTTTAATCTCCCGGATTCAGATTATCAATCCGCCCTGAGTAAATGGGATGCAAGAATATTTTAAAAAGGACAGAAGGGAAAACATTGCATATAGCGCTGAAAATTATTTCAAGCTGAGGAAAATAAGTATATCCAGGTAATTTGCAGGTTTCATACCAACATGTTCCTACATTGTGAGATCCTATTCATTCTGATACACTATGTCATGTAATCCTGAGGCAAAACCTGTTTAGCCTGTCATTGCACAATAATTCTAGGGAAATCTATCTATTGTATTTTTATTGCTTTCCCCCCCACCTTGCTAATGGTCATCTGCCAGAGTAATTTATGGAGGGGGGGAAGCTGGCTTATAAGATCGTAACTAATCATTTATCTGCACTGTTAGGCACTGTTGTTTCCCAGTATGAATGGTTCATCATTTTGAATTACAAAAATTCACAACTCAGCTTTAAAGTACAAGCATTAATGTAGAAAGACCAAAGTTTATTATAACCTGATTAATATACTGAAATTGACTGGTTTGATTTTGGTAAAATATGGTATATTGAATAACCAGATGGTTGAGTTCATCCAATATGCATTTGAAAACTAATTTACAAGCCATGAAATGTGGATTCCATATCTGTGTCAAAACATAAACCATTTTTTGGTATGCAATGTATTAACATAGTCATATTAAGGAATGCTGATAGGAGATCGAGAAAAAGTACAGTAGTTGGAAGATTAATATCCTCTGGAATAGGTGATGTAGAAAAAAAAAGGATTAGTACAGTTCTCTGAGGATTTCTTTCTTTCTTTAAAACATTTGTGTAGCGGTCATGTTACAACCAGCTAATTTTTTAAATCAGAAATTAAAACAGCCATATAAAACCATAAAAAAAAAAAAAACTTGACGCCAAGTCAAACTTCTGATGTGGATAAATGGCTACTAATGATTATACGCTACATCCAACATCTGAATCGGTCTGGTTTGAAAAGAAATAGAGGCTGCTTATGAATTTACTAGAGGTATTAAGTTGGCTAGGATTGAAAACTAATTATCTACTGGCCTGATCCAGCAGAACCATGTCTTTCATAGTTATGTTCTTTCTAGTGAACTGAGCATTATATAGAAAAGAATGAAGACTTATTAGGGTGGCAATTTAAAGTAAAAGAACCCCTTTCAAGCTTTCTTAGAACCCCAAAATGGATGAATGCAATCTTTGGTTGCAAATGAGTCAATCTGCCCAGAAAAATCCCAAAGGGAAATTTCACTGTTTGTCTTCTGATAAATGAATGTGTTTCAGAGTTTTTTTAAAGATTCCAAATTCTCCTCAAGTCCCAAAAGATTATAGAGATTGGATTTACATAATCAACTAAGTAGATGTGTTATAGTGTGGTTTTAATGTTTGATAAACTATAGTTAACAGCATACTATAATATGCAAGTCCATCTAGTTGTGGCTTATTCAGTTAGCCATTGTTAAATATGGTTTAATATGATAAGTGAACCCAGACAGACCTGGAGCTACACCATTCCTTCTGACAGAGATGTCCTTAATCTTATCTGAAAAAGGAAGATGGATACCACTACTGAATCATACTCCTGCACATTAAATTATTAAATGTTCTTCCACTATTTCAAACAAAAACTAAGGATTTACTGCATGCCCTTTATTCTGTATACTTTGTTCCTTATGTCACCAGAATATGTAAAATATGCTAATAATAGCTGAATAAAACAGTGATATTATTTTTCGGTCAGAAAATACAATTTGGGAAAATAAATGGCATCATTTTTTTAAAGGTTAACTCTGTTGCAATGAAGGCAAAAAGCCAAAATGAATAAGGAAGTTTTCAAAGAAGTTGATGGCTTGAGATAACGACTCGAGTTATGGAGCCAAAACCTTTTCAAGATGTATCCAAGGAAAAGAGTAAAAGCCAAGAAACATCATAACATATGGATGTCATTAACTGTTTGAAGAAGTGCGCTGCTGAAATGATGCCTCAGAGCTAATCTGGATCAGCCGTTGAACCATTGTTAAAAGAAA
Source organism: Pseudoxenodon macrops (assembly GCA_032467955.1). NCBI lineage: Eukaryota > Metazoa > Chordata > Lepidosauria > Squamata > Pseudoxenodontidae > Pseudoxenodon > Pseudoxenodon macrops. The sequence continues at coordinate 217,282 of JANHFT010001421.1, forward strand.
GATTGTGAGAAGACCCTCTCCTGCCAGCATATTACCTTCAAACCAAATAAAAACCTCAGCTGAGGTCTTTCTTTTCTCCAAGGTGGATGCAAATTTTCTATAAAGTAGGCATCTTTAATTTCTGCAGGGGTGTTGCTGTGGGTTTGCAGTATTCTCAGGAGCAAAGATGGACAAATGCGACAGGGTTGACTTCACTCTTTCTAAAACCTCAAACAGTGGCTTTCACAACTCGGATAAAAAAAGTCAAGAATGGTAGTCAATAAGTGCAATAAAAATCTCTAGTCATTTCTATATGTTTCAGCATTACCTGCAATGGTATGGAGCTTTGGTTGTCCTCCAACAATTGCCTTTTTGACATTTTTGACACATGCCTACTGCTCATCTCTGCAAACAATGCTGCTCTTAAGTTTATTCTAGCTTTTTTTCTTTACTGGTTTGCTTGTTTTTGTTCTTACATTCATATTTTGGTAGACATAGACTGTACTTTTGGTGGAGGGTTCTTATTATGCATGTTGTTTCATTGAGGCTTCTTTTTGTTTCAATGAGCATTGTCCTCAATCAATTTTATGCTCATTTTCCTGAAATATATAATCATCATAATTCCTTGTAGGGTGGAGTCTGGGCAACTGAATGGAACTAGCAGAGTATTTTAATGGCCAGATTCCCTTCCTGTTGCCAGTGCGGAGTTTTGTTCAGTAGATATATTCTCAGTATGCCCAAAGAGAGAAATATCTGCCTCTACCTAGGATCGAACTCACAGCCTCCTGATTGTGAGATGAGAACTCCACCTCTAGGCCACCACACCATTATTTTCCTGAAATATAGGCAAAGAATGCAAATGTTTATCTATGGATGTGCTTAAGTTAATAAAAAGTGACTCAGCAGATTGCAGTACATGACTAACTTTGACTAGATTCAGAATTAAGCAGGGCTGGCCCTGCTAAGCCTTTGAACTGAAATCTTAAATATTAAGAAATTAAATATTAGAAATGTGGGACAAGTTGGGAGATCAAAAAACATTTAAGAAGAAAGCAATATAAAACCACTTCCGTATCATTGCTAATCAAGGTGCATGGTTTTCCCCTTCTAAGCATTAAACACAAGTTTTACATGTCTTGACCTTTTGCACTAAGATAGAAGCTGAGTAAATGTCCCACTCATCTTTGCTTGGAAAGTATAATTTGTAAAGCTACAAACTTGTGTAAAGAAAGTAACATTTTACCATACACATAAAAAAGATTTCTCATATAGTGATTTAAAAATCTGTTTGCTCCTGAATTCTTTTGCAATTTTATAATAATATCCAGGGTCATTTAGATGTTTCTATGAGTAATAAATGAATTCAGCTCTTTCGAAAGACAAGAAATGGGTTTTGGTATAACCAGCTGTTTGCTAGTTGCACACAGACATATAGCTTTGTCTAGAAGAAAATTTTAGCGATCCAAAGAAAAGATGGAGATGACTGTAAAACAATGTGAAGCGGTATATACAGTAAATTTAAGTGCTATTACTAGCAGCCTGTAATTCCTTGAGATTTTGAGCACATCTGATAATTTGATCAAGCTACCACTAGATGTCAGGCATGGGTGGCCTATGCTGCATTGGTTCTGTTTAAGAAATTAAACAATCCAGTAGTTGAAGATCAGCCTTAATGTGCATGAAGAGGAATGGCGTAACATCAAAAGAGTTATTCCCATGTCATGTCAACTGCAAGGGACAAAAACACCACAAAACATAGAGGCAATATATCTATTTAACCAAAGTGCTACAAAAAAGTTGCTTTTCTGGGAACAAAAAGACAGTAAGAATTATACCATTTTGAATTCCTGGAAGAAAATAATGCACTCTATCTAATAATAGAGATGGATGGATGGATGGATGGATGGGTGATGATAGATAGATAGATAGATAGATAGATAGATAGATAGATAGATAGATAGATAGATAGATAGATAGTGTTCAGGAGCAGTTCTGGATGCTGTATTTATGATAAAGGCTTTCAGTATCATGATCAGCCATGATGGAATGTCATATTCACCATTTTCTCTTGGATGCTCTTCCATTACTTTAAGAAGATTGTTTTTGTGTTTAAGAGGGCAAATCTCATGTTTTGGTCTGATTAACAATTCGATATTCTGTGTACTTCTGTATTTGTCTTCTGAATGCTCCAGTTTTCTTCATTTGCAGGCATTGGATCATGACTGACAGACAGCTGACAGCAAGTCCATTTACTATTATTTCTACAAGGATTGCTAATTTTTATTTAATGAATATTTGTAAGATCCAGGAAAAAGAAACCGCAGGTTCATTGGTACATACTTCTGTTACTTCATGTTTAGATTATTTCAGTAGTTGCAGGAGTGTCAAACTGGTGGCCCGCAGGTTGCATGCGTCATGCACAAGCCACGCCCACCCGACCTCCGTGAAGGGAAAAAACATCAGGATACATCATGTGATGCGGTGAATTTCACACCCATACAATAGTGCCTGGGTACTTCTGGAAAGCATCTTAATACTGTTCAGTTTAGCACCATGGAACTCTTTTGCTCAGTAAGTAATGAAGTGGCACAGCCAAAGTCAAAATTTTGGAAGAAAGACATGATAGACATTGAAGGAGATTAGGAAAACCAGAAGCTCCTGCTTTGTTTTGGGGTTATGTGCATCATGTATTGCCTGTACTTTGTCTTGGATTAACAATCATAACAATTTATTAAACCTGTATGCCATCCAATTTCAATTTATGCAGATGGTGAAAATTTTAAGCGTCAATGCCAAAGTCACTTTCAGTTGTAATTTTCCACTTCTCCTTCTCTCTCTTTAACGAATACCAGATTTGTCAAAACATTGCAACATTTCCTGAATTTTAGTAACAAGTTGCTCCATTGTTCATTCCATAGTGACAAAATAATCAAAATGTGTCTTAATATACCTGATGTTCCAAAAGACAGAAACTACATGCATTGTTGGAATAATCAACGAGCCACAGGGATTCCAAACTGGAGCTGCTTAACTTAGAATGCTCTGAGATGCATCCTAACAGTTTGTACATCTTCTCTTATCAGTCAGTTCTGATACCTTGATCTAAATCTAGTTCAGAGGTGGGTTCCTACCAGTTCAGACCGGTTCTACCGAGTAGGCAGTAGGCCGCTGGTGACGTCACAGTGCCACCATCTTTTTTTTTTGGAGGGGGGGAGATTTTTTGGATTTGTTTCTTCTGCGCATGCGCAGAAGCCGAGTTTCCGGCACTGCACATGTATCGCCATCTTGTTTTCAGTCTTTTTTTTGGGGAGGGGATTTTTCAGGGTTTATTTCTACTGTGCATGCGTGCGCGCACAAGGCACGCCCATGCGGTGTGGGAGGCAGCAAACCAGTAGCGAGGTACGTTAGAACCCACCCCTAATCTAGTTGTGAAAAAACATTTCCCTCAGAACATGTAGTCAATTTCCTGCAGGCACTGGAGACCCCTGCTGTTTAAGTAACATATTTAAACTACATTTACATAGTCTCACCTTTTTGTTAGTTTTAGCATTGGTATAGTCTGTTGGATCTCCTTGGTAACTCCATATGTAATATTTTCAAGTTCTCTACTTTTTTTCTTACACTAGGCAAAAAAGTCTGCTTCTGGCTTTCATGAAAGTAAGGCTTAACTTCCAAAATGTTCCAAAATTCCAGTGTTGCAATAAACTATGGTGACTTGTGGTATAAACAGCTAATGGCTTTCCGATAAATTCTGTTAAACTCATTTATGAAATGTACATGTCTCTTTTTTTTTCCTCAGAAAATTTGATTAGGTTATAAAATAAGATACAAAATACAAAAGAAAATAGGAAGACAGTGAGGGGAAAGGGGGGGAAAGAAAAGTGAGGAAGGGCTGGGGAAAATAAAAAAAAGTGTTGACGTCTGACTTACTGTTGCAGTAAAAGAAAACATTAACATCAAACCACAACTTTTTTGCTTTTCCATAGTAATATAAACTAGCCATTTCTATAAACGCATATCAGTCTAATCAGTAAAACCAAAAATCAACGTTTCTTTTTTTTTCCAGCACAAAGTTCAGAAGAAAGTTTGTTCCATGTGGCAACAAAGGTTCTTATACTCTTTTCTTTAATCAAAACGGTCAATTTAGCCATTTCTGCCAACTCCATCAGCTTCTGTAGCCACTCGTCCATGTTGGGAATCAAAAAGTAATTCCATTTTGGGCATACAGTAGCCTTGCTGTGAAATGTACATGTTTTATCATCTGACGGTGCAGATGGAAAATTTACTCCCAGTAATTACTTGAAATTTCAGAAGTTCATGAAATGTTTTTGATGTTATGGTAGTAATGCAAACAGAGTGGTTTTTATAGCAACTATCTGGGCTTTTGAGGGTAGTCATTTATGGACTGGATGGACTACCTTGTTTGCTTCAAGATAAAGGAAACACTTTTTTCCCTACAATTCCCAGGAAGCAGGTTGAAAAACAGCAAACTTTTTGATGTGCTCAAAAACAGCACTTTTGTTTTATGTATACTAGGCATAATCTGTTCAGGTTTTCATCTAGAGATTTCTTTCAGAGTACTTGAATGCCAAACCACCTTCCAGCTGGTTTTCAAACTTCAGAAAATCTAATTCCTGCCTCAAAATGCTCTGGTGTGGTGAAACAAACTGAAGCAACAAGGCCAAAATTGCAATTGAAAAAGAATGCCATCGGCCAAAACACATGTAGAGTGTTATTAATATTATTATATATTAATATACATATCAACATATGTAGAGTGATATTATTAATAAGAGTCTAATTTTTATGTGATGAGCATTTAAATGATCTAGATGTTCTGACAGAGGAGATTGCACATGCCTTAATTTTTTCATGGCTAGATTTCAATAGTCTACTGGAAATTGTTCTTGTTTCCTTTCTCAGATCCTGATTTTATTCCAGAAAACTGGTGGTTGGGATGTTCTGAATCTTCCACACTTTTGCCTTGAAGTGTGTATTCTGATTTATGACAAATATATGGCTTAAATTTTCTGTCCCATTTTTGTGGCATTGCTGGGAATGTTGGTGTTTATTTTCCTTTCTACTATTTTAAAGAAGCTTCACAGTGAAGGCATCATGGCATTTTCCAAAATGGAACATGCATTAGAACAACATCTGAATAAGAACTAATTCTGTGACTCACATTATAATATATAGGGAGGCAAATTAAAAGGGTCAGCTCAAAACAGTATACAATTTTATTCTTTTGCTTGGGTTAGCATAAGCTAATAAAACAGAGAACATAAATTTAATTGTCTGTAGTTGGGTATAGCCTTCACATAAATATGCAAAACAAGTTCCCATTACTGACTGTGTATAACCTTTAGGCAGAAATCTTATGCCTTTATATTAAAAGGTTATGCATCTATCATCTGATTGAAAAGAAGAGAATGAAGATTTAATGGTCCTTTGCCTGTGGGTATGACCAAACGATTTCTGTCAAATAAACTTATTAAATAGCTTTTTATTCTGATAAATAATTCAGAATGGATGGTTAAGAACCGAGACTCAGGCGTTCTAAGAATAATAACAGTGTTTATGAAATGTTGGTAGAGAATACAGCTGCATTATGGCTGGCACTTCAGACATCAATTTAGCTAATGAAATATATTTGCATGGAGGTTCTTTATTTTCCTACCTAGGACTAATTCCATCCATTACTTTTATCACATTTATCATCCTCTGATCATATTGCTAGAATTGTGAGAATTTGTGGTATTGGTAGATTCCCCATGACCATAATTTCTAGATTCCTCAGTTATCTCTAGTGTTTCTACATGCCAAGGCACAAGACAAACAACGAAACAACATTCTGCTTTTTTGCTTTGTAAGAAAGATCTGTCCTTATGGTTTTCCATGTGTTTAGCCAATGAAGAGGCATAGCAAATAGAAAAATAGGCATAGCAAACATAGAAAATAGGAACAGTAAGATGTATTAAGTTTAAGAAGTATTATTAAATTTGCTTACTTGAGTTATTTATAAAGTAATAAAGTATTAAAATCTAATAAATGAAAAAACAAAATAAAAAAACAATTATTTACATACAGTTTGAGTTCAGAAAACCATGTTTTATATGGTGCTATCATTTTAAGTAAACAATATTATTTTCGCTAACAATTAAAAAAGGGCAGGGATAGAAGCATGCCGTATTTTAAATTCAATTATTATGTTTATAACTAATAAAAAAAATGCTGTGAGATATATCAGGTCTACAAAATAACTTCAGGAAGTATATATGGTATCTTAGTCTTTACAATCTCATATATAGTGTTAGTTTAAAATATTGAAGGAAAAGGTTCTTATATTCTTGTCTTGGCCTGATGTTCCGATGACTTTTGCCATGCAAGGTAAAGGAACAAATGTCGATCATCAAAATGCTGATGATATTCAGAAAACGTAATATCTTTCTATCCAGCCCTAGTGAATGAAATTGAAAATCAGCCTCAGAACAAGCAATTCCCTGATGGATTTATTTTCCATGTTCTTAAGTTGTAAAACAGTCAATGACTACATGAGCAATAAGAAGTAAGGTGACAGATGTTTAAGCATTTTGCCACTTACTTCACCATAGAATTTTCTTTCACTGTTGTGCAACAGCAAAAAAATAAATAAAACCAGGCAGAACTGAACTGCCAGTTGTCATAAGTGTTTTATAATGAAATAAAAATATAGTTATATAAATATATGCTTTCGTATGTATGATTATATTCTCTCTCCTTATTCCCATTTATAACATATTTGCATTTTCCTTGACTTATACCATTTTCTTTCTATTCCATCCTTCTTCAGCTTGGTATCTTGGCTGAAAATTGTGGGTGGTCAGTTCAATGCATCTGGAAGTCACCAGAACACGAAAATCTCCTTTATCCGAACCATTTTTCATTCAATAGACAAAGAAGGCATGAGATTGATTTAAGAAATCGCTCCAGAGTTCACGTTGTGTCTTCTTTCTCCCTCTTCCCCACCTCCTTTTTAACCAAGATATTCTGGACATAAAATAGAGAAGTACATTGTGAAGACCAAGTCATTTGTGAGTAATTGGAGTTGCTGTGGGACTGTATATGAGTTATGTAAAACCAGCTGCAGATGCCAGACCAAACCAAATTGATCACAGCCAAAAATGTCAAGGAGAGATTTCATCTCTCTCTCTCTCTCTCTCTCTCTCTCTCTCTCTCTCTCTCTCTCTCTCTCTCTCTCTCTCTCTCTCTCTC
>JANHFT010001422.1:22392-36540 GCA_032467955.1 Pseudoxenodon macrops
CTCTGTCTCGCTCCCATCAGACCCCACAGGCTCCGACACACCAGTCACCGATGGCCCTGGCCCCATCTCTGCCTCTGCAGAGACCCGGTCCGAGCCCTCCCCAGACTCCAGAGCTGAGACATATTCCTCTCCGCTGTCCAACTCATCTGCCAGCTCCGCAGGCTGCTGGTGAACCACAACATCAAGGTAAATCAAGACCCCTTTGTATAAATGCTCGTGAGGGACCTCGTTAATTGCACAAAAACGGCAGGAGCACCTTTTAAATCCAAATGGGAGTACTTTAAATTGGTAACAACCCAGTGGGGTATTGAATGCAGTTTTCCATTCGTCCCCTTCCTTTATTCTGATGTGGTAATACGCGTCTCTTAAGTCCAGTTTAGAGAAGATCTTCCCCTTTGAAAGGTGTGTTAGCATGTCCTTCATAAGGAAGAAGGGGTATACATTTTCCACGGTCAAAGTGTTAAGATTCCTATAGTCAATGCAAAAGTACAAACTGCCATCTTTTTTCTCACGGAATAGTACTGGGGCCACGATTTTTGGTGAGGTAGGCTCGATAAATCCCCTCGCCAGATTTTTATCAATGAACACTATCAGTTTGTTGAGTTCTCAGGGGGACATGCTATACATTTTTGGCTTTGGGAGTTTAGCCCTTGGTAAGATTTTGATGGCACAATCTGTGGCATGGTGGTGGGGGAGCTCATCAGAGCCTTCTTCGCTAAACACCTTGCCTAGGTCCCTGTATTGTTTTGGGATGCCCTGGATTGTCATGGCCCAGCCTGGTATTGCTGTTTCTTGCTCCCCCCCCTTTCCTGGGTTTCCTCTTTCTCATCTGTGAACATCACTTGTCCTAGAAACCTTCTAGTCCCTTGCTTCCAATTTACTTTAGGGTTCCATTTCCTCAGCCACGTGAGTCCTAGGACTAGTGGCCATTACATTCTGGATGCCACTATAAATGTGAGCGTTTTGTCATGGTTTCCCATGTTCATTTGCAAAGGCTCAGTGGCAAAAATGGCTGGCTCCCCTCCACTATTGTCCCGTCTAGCTGGCAGAAAGCAATGGAGGTATCAATTTCCTTAGGCAACCTCCGGCCTCAAAACCACATGCTGCTCTTTGACCCCTCTCTTGCGGTTCCCTGCCCACATGCTCTCTGCCCTAAGAAGGTGCAAGCCTCTCTGCAGAGCCGTGTGGCTGAAGTGCTCCTAGCATTTTCTCTGCACTGTCCGCGACCAGCTGCTTTTTGTGATTCCGTGTCCTTCGTTGGCAGCTCAGCACCAGCTGCGGTCCCCTTCATGTCAACTCAGGAAGGAGGGGAACGGTCAGGAGCAGCTGCTGTATACAGGTAAGGAAGAGCTCCGGCTCCCCTGCGCAGCCCAGGCTGAACAGGGAGCAGCCTGGGCTGTGCAAGGGGGAAACCTGTGCAGGGGGGGAAGCCGGAGCTCTTCCCTCCCTGCATCCAGTGGCGGCAGCTGCTCCTGCCTGTTCCCCTCCTTTCTGAGCCGACTTGAAGGGGACCGCGCCTGGTGCTGAGCTGCCTGCAAAAGACATTGTGCAGCTGTCCCCACCGCCGCCATTATCCCGGCACAGGAGGGTGTCCCACTTGGGTGTGCACACACACGAGAGAAATGAGAGAGAGGATCACCTCTCTATGATTTCTGCCCTCCGTTTGAGATCTGAAAGAGTTGGTACTATCTGGTTCCTGTTGCTTCAGCAACGCAACTAGTAGAACTCAGAAAGCAGCATTTGTTTATTTAACAAAGGAAGGAAGGGAGAGAAAGAGGAGGGAGGAAGGAAGGTAAAATCAGGAGGGAGGATGGAAGGAAGGAAGGAATAAGGATGTGAAGGGGGGTCATGTGACTGGGTGGGAGTGTGTGACGGGTTGGCCACGCCCACCCAAGTTTTTGTGGCTCTTGGTATTTTGTTTTCTCTGGAAGATGGGTCCAAATGGCTCTTTGTGTTTAAGGTTGCTGACCCCTGCCTTAGGTGAATCCCCAGTTGCTTCTTTACTGGGCTCAATGTTGTGTTTCTTTTTGCTGGCGGATTGCAAAAGGAAAGTATAATACTTATAGATAAGGTATAGTAAACATGCTATACCATGTTTGCATAGTCTTAATCTTACTGTTATTGCCATTGTTTGCTGTGAGAATTTTTAAAACTTTTCTTATAATTAAATATCAGACTTTTGCTTCAGTTCCTTACATTCCATGGTATTAACAATTAGCTGTTACAGCCTAAGTTCCTCAGCAACTTGCTTGCATTGTATGCATACTCCCATAACCTCTGCAATTAAAATGGCTGCTGTAGTGCAAGTTGCAAAAGGCTGGACTGTTGCTGTAACTTATTCTTTCATATGCTGTTGAATAACAGAATTGGAAGGAACCTCAGAGGTCTTGTAGTTCAGTCCTCTGCTCAAGCAAAAGATCCTATACCAGTTCATATAAGTGGCTGTCCAGTCTCTTCTTAAAAATTTCCAGTGATGGAGCATCCACAAGTTCTGGAGGCAAGCTATTCTATTGATTGATTGTTCTTGCCCTCGGGAAATTTCTCCTTAGTTCTAGGTTGTATCTTTCTTTGACAAGCTTTCACCCATTATTTCTTGTCCTGCCTTCTGGTGTCCTAGAGAATAAGTCAATCCCCTCTTCTTTATGTCTGCTGCTCAGTTGGAACACTGTTCTCATGTCACCCCATTCTTTTTTTCCATTAAGGTAGACATATCAAATTACTGCAACCATTCTTTATATGCTTTAGCCTTCAGTCCCCTAATAATCTTTGTTTTTCTGCAGTCTTTCAAGAGTCTCAGCATCTTTTTTGTATCATGGTGATCAAAACTGGACACAGTATTCCAAGTGTGATCTGACTAAGGCAGTATAAAGTGGTGTTGGCCTAGGACTGCATTGGCTTTTTTGGGCAGCTGCAACACACTGCTGACTCACTTAAGTGATTGCCCACCAGGACTTTTAGATCCCTCTCACAGTTACTGCTGTTGTGGCACCTATTCTATACCTGTGCATTTGCTTTTTTTCTTGTCTAAATGTACATTTCTTACCATCGAATTGCATTTTGTTGGATAGAGCCCAGTGTTCAAATCTGTCAAGATTGTTCTGAGCCTATCTACTAAAGTGTTAGTTATTCCTGCCAGCTTGGTGTTGTCTGCAAATTTGATAAATTCCCCTTCTATCCCCTCATCTAAATAATTTATGAAAATGTTGGGGAATCCTGGGCCTAAGACAGAACCCTTTGCATGCTTCCCTCCATGTAGTTTCATTTAGGACTACACATTGAATGTGATTTCACAAATCTATCTGGTGGTGATGCTGTCTCTCCCACATTTTTCTCTCTTACTAAGAAGCTGTGGTTTACTATGTCAAATGCCTTATTGATGTACCTATAGCAAGTTTAGATTCTTTAACAAAATTTACTTTCACTTTTTTGCAAACTTGTAAAATATGTTAATGTATTTTTCCCTCTGTATTAAAATACCAATCTTTTGGTACAGGAGTCTGAAAGTTTTCTTAATAAAGACAATAACTTGCTACTTTTTAAATCAATGATTACCATGAAAGAAAAACCTGAATTCCTTTGATTTTTTTTTTTTTTAATATGATGATATGATACTAAGGACTTTTATAATGTGGCTTATGCGAACTGCAAATAAAATATTTGCCATCAATGTATCAAATGGCCTGAGAATGACTTTTTACAGCGTGTAAATTCATATATCTCTTCTTTCCCTCTTAATACAGAGTTCTTTTTCCCCCTTTAATCTATCTTGGTTTTTCTTTGAATTGTCTCACTTTTATTTCTGGATGCCTTTGAAACTGTCCAAAATTCACCAGTTGTTACACTGAACAGCACATGGTGACTGGGTGCGTATCTACCTGTGAGAGTTTTTCTGTATTATGACATGAATCCAAATTGTCTAATCTTTTGAAACACTTGCTGGAAGTATCTTGCATTTGGACTTGCACTGGAATGAAGTTTGGAATTGAACAGTAGAAATGACTTCTTACAAATCTTCACTCCAAAAGCAAACACTGCTAGTTATCTGTCATGCACATCATGTCAGATCATTTCTTTGAAGGACTTGTTTGTGCTGCAGATTAGAAAAGAAAAAAATAATCATGGATTTCTTCTGATGAGTTGGAGCAATTCCTTCTGTTGCTTGCATTTTTATATTTCAATACAGATGAGAGAATTTTTCTTTTGCCAAAGCTGAGAGGGACACAGAACTAGCTTTCATTTCCAGAATTTTGAATTATTAAGCTTTCCTGTTGCCAACCATATAAATGCTGCCTTCCAACTACTCTGACAGAGAGGAAGCGGAACCTTTTGTTTCTTAATGGCTGCTTGATTATCTGGCTCTCTCAATATTTTATTTACCTTTTATCTCTCATTTATTGAGACTTCTGGTATTATAAACAAAAAACCAGGTTCAAATTTAAATGCAAATTGAGCTTGCATTTATGCAAAGTGATTGTGTGACACACATCCATGATCACTAGTTGAAGGCTGCTGTTAAAACTCTATGCAGCATAGAAGAGGGAAATGCTTCTGCTGTCTGTGTCAGACATTACAGATAACCCTCAACTTACAACAGTTCATTTAGTGACCATTCACTAAACTAACAGCACTGAAAAAAGTGACTTATCATTTTTTACACTTATGACCATTGTAGTATCTCCAAATTCACATGATCAAAATTCAGATGTTTGGCAACTGACTCATACTTACGACGGTTGCAATGTACCAGGACATGTGATTACCTTTTGTAATCTTCCGACCAGCAAAGTTAATGGAGAAGCCAGATTCACTTAACAGCCATGTTACTAATTGTACAATTGCAGTGATTCATTGAACAATTATTGCAAAAAAGGTCATAATATGGGGCAAAGCTCATTTAACAAATGTCTCACTTAACAACATAAATTTTTGGCTCAATTGTGGTTGTAAGTCGAAGACTACCTGTATTATACAGCTTGTTAATAGAGCACTTAGTAATTTGAAATGACATTCACCCAAGAAAATGGTGCCTAAGTTGCTGTTTCTACCTCTGAAAGTTGGAGATCATAATTTAGAATTAGTATTGTAAATTGCCTTCCTAATTTAAAGTTCTGTGGAATATCAAAACTTAGTGGCTTGATTTGTATATAAATGCTGATCTTTGGAATTTTTAGGCATGGCTTATTAAATAGAACACAATTATTTATGACGGTTCATCTTCTCTGGAAATTATGCATTCATGCAATAGGCTGAGATTTAAAGATCTCCATTTATTTCAGAGGAGCCAATTAAGAATGCATGGGCCTTGAATTTATCTGCAACTATGTGTACAAAATAATTCAGCATGTTATTTGAAAAAGTGTTTTGTTGATTTATTTGGTATTTGAAACTTTAATATACAGGTGCAACTGTTCTTTGGAGAGTTTAGGTTAGGGCAGGGATTCTCACACTGTGAATCAGGGCTCCCCCAAAAGGAATGAGGGTAATCACATTTCATTTTAAAAGTCAGATAAGACATGCTGGCTAAGTGGAAGTAGTGCTAAAGCTGGTTCTGGGCTTGGTTCTATCTATGTAATTAATCAGTTTTCTAGTATCTCAGAGTTTGAAAACTTCTGGTGATATATACAGATTAAAGTCAGAATGGGACAATGGCCACAGCTGCCTGGCCCCTCCCACTTCATCCTGGCCTCCCATATGCCAGTTGGTCCAACAGAGTTGCCCCTCCCCTACCATTCTTCCCCTGCCACCTCACTCTGGCGATTCACTATGGGGCAAATTGCCCTGGTTGATTTACCACTTGAGATAAATAGCCACACATCTTGGCAGCCAATCCATATGCTCTGCCTTCCCATTGGATTTGGTGCACCGAGAAGGCACCAGGTGAGATGGGCAGCAGCCTTGAATACTGGTTTTTTCAAAAGGCTGTGCGCCGGGAGGTAGTGGATGTGCCTTGCAATGCCTTCCCACCCAGTGCCCTGCCACACCTCCCCCCCAAAGGGGGGTGTTGGGCTCCACCTGGCTGACCATCCCCACTGCTAGGACAATTGTGCCACAAAGTGCACTTTTCCAGTGGTGGCACAGAGCCTTGCTACCCCCCCCCCCCCAAAAGGGAGAATGCTAGGCTTCACCCAACCTCACGATGTCCACCACTGCAATGAGAGTTGGTTGAGCAGGACGCTATTGAGCTGATGGCCACAGAGCAGCTGCTGCTGCTGCTGACGACTACACTGGAGCTGAGATCACTCTCCTTCATCCATATACAACATGCACCTGCAAAAACAACACTCCATAATCAATTTCCCACGCACACCTAAGCTTCCACACACGCATAAACGAAATGCTCTATCCTTAGCAAACACCATGCCCCCTCATCACATACATCTTGCTGCTCCCCATGCACATAACGTTGCACCTCCCTACTCCCCTTTTGCCTTGGGTAGCCAGAATAAGTAGCATCAACCACACACCAGCAAGATAACTTCCATTGATCTTGAAGTCATTGCCCTGCTTGGGCAAAAAAACTTTGCCACTCTTTGAAGAAGAGCCATAGGATGCAACCTTTGCTCACAGTCACCCCTTCAACTTCAACCTGCTGAGGACATGCCACACTCTGTTACCATCAGCTGGATCCTCCCCTTGCATTTTCCCGAATTCCCGCATCTAAGAAAACATGCTTTCTTTTAATAATTTCATGAAACCACAAACACCTCTGAACAGAGCATAGATCTTTAAATAATGGGGCGAGGGGGAGGCTGCTGAATCACATGGTAGAACCTCTTTCATAGTGACAGGACTGCTGTGGAAAAGATGTGACAGCTTGATATCACCAGATGACACCATTGAAAAGAATACCTAGTGCCATCCAGCCTATCTGACTAGGTCAAACAGGCAGGTACCCACTGATCACCCAGTGCCCAAAGGCTGTGAGGGTCCATATGGAGATGAATCAGCTTCCCATCACTTTGGTGTCTAGGAACAGGACAGGACCAGGGTACTTGCAAGATCACCTATCTCTGGGGATATCTGCCCATCTCACCAAGTCAGATAGGGTGAATGTCTCCAGTGAGATAGCAATCACAATAGCTTAAATAGTGCTTTACAACTGTCTCTAAGCAGTTTTACAGAGCATATTGCCCCCAACAATCTGGGTCCTCATTTTATTAATCTTGGAAGAATGAAAGGCTGAGTCAACCTTGAGCCAGTGAAGATCGAACTCCTGGCTGTGGGAATGCAGATTAGCTTGCAATACTGCATTCTAAGCACTGCACCACCATATCATCCAGTGAGATGAAGCTGGTACACCTTTTCCATAGCAGTTCCACCACTGTGCAAGAGGTTCACATCAGTGGTGGGATTCAACTAGTTCTCTCCAGATTGGGTGAACCTGTAGCGGTGACTGTGGGAGGCTCTGGCCACCCACCCAGACGTAATGTGCAAGTTCTGCACATGAGCAGAAGGCCATGCACATGCGCTCACATTTGTGAACCGGTAAGAAAGGTAAGTGAATCCCACCTCTGATCACATCCATGCATCACATTTGTATAACTTCCTACATAGTGACACTGGACAGTGTACGTAGTAATAATCAAGTAAAAACCATTCAAAAAGCCAATTTAAATTTAAAATAAAGACTAATAAAATGCCAGTACAACATAGAGAGAATGAATTCCATTAACTGTCATATACCATCTAACAGATTGCACTTTACCATGCAACTATCCCAAACTAGTTGACAAAGCCATGTTTTAAAGGCCTTCCAGATGACCAACATAATTGGGGCCAACCTTACCTCAGGGAGAGTGATGTTCCACAGAGTGGGGCTTACTGCAGAAAAGGCTTTCTTCCTAGGTCTTGCTGAACAACATTGCCTAGTTGCCAGAGCCCACAACATGCCTCTCATGGTAGACCTCATGGGATATATAGATGGATTTGAGGAGAGACAGTTCCTCAAATATCCTAGTCCTGTGCAATATAGGACTTTAAAAGTTACAATCAATATTTGATTTGGACCTGGAAGCAAACTGGAAACTAATGCAACTTTCACAGCAAGGTATGTGTGCAAGTTGGAGCATACATAATTGTCTTCTGCTGTTGCATTTTGTACCAGCTGAAGTTTCTGGATACTCTTCAAGGGCAGCTCCATGCAGGGCACATTACAGTAATCCAATTTAAAAACATTATTGCTGCATAAATTGTTAGAATTAAGACTGAGATTATACTTTATTAAAGAAACAGCTGGATTAACTAAAAACATTTAAAATGTGCCTGTACTTAAGTTATTGCTTTTTAACATTGGTATGCTTAAGGCAATATTTTTGTAATACAGAATGTAATAAATACAAAATAATATTAAACAAAAAAAAGTTTTAAAAGACCCATAAAATCATCAATTCAGTGTACTGATCTTGCTATACTTACTTCTTCGTCATCCAAACATGGATTTTCTGTTATCCACTGCAAAGTAAGGGCTCCAATTAGATTTAGCTTGGAACTAGACCAGTGATGGCAAACCTTTTCAGCACCGAGTGCCCAAATTGGAACGTGCATACATGCCCCAGACCACCAAAAAACCCGAAGACATGGGCATGACAATCCAGAAAAGCAGCTGGCAACGGCGCACGTGCCCACAAAGAGGTCTCTGTGTGCCACCTCTGACACGCATGGCATAGATTCGCCATTACAGAACTAGGCTAAGCATCTCTTTCTTCTTTCCTAAAGCCATTTTTTTCACCTGCTTCTGCAGCAAGCAAGCAGTTACAAGCTTCAGCTTAGTTTTTTTCCCTTTCTCTAATTTAGACTTGAAATTGAATGTTTCACAACTCTTCTGACTTGATAGTATTCTACATAATCTATTCTGTGGTTGATATTAGGTTAATTATTGTTGACATTTTTCTTCAAGCCCTAGAACTTCTTGCATGTTTGTTAACTTCTCTTGACTTGAACAGGAACTGTTCTTGTTGACTTAGAGCATAACTGTCTTGTTAGCTATCTTAGAGCATTGCTAACATATAAGCTAGCTTTGTCAAGTGGGGAATGACATGCAATATACATGTTTATTTTAAAAAAAACATTTCTTTGTCTTTGTTTCTTTTCTTTCAGTGCACAACAAAGGAGCACCCAGGCAAATAAGAAAAGAGCAATTCCAAATCAGGTACTATTCATGCCAGATACTGATCCATTTCTCTTTCAGCAGATTGTGACTACACACATAGTGCTATCTGTTGGGCACATTAATATATGTAGTTGCAGAAAATTGAATAGGTTTGTGAGCATAGTACTGCACAATGCAGGAGATAATGCTCTTTCCTTATATCATCTGAAAATTGAAAATAGCAAATCCAATTACAAAATGTACAGTACCTCTAGGAAGTTTTTTGCTGTATGTGCTAATTTAGACTGAAATTGTTTCTGCAAAGTTCATTTCCAGTTTCTTTGAGAAATAATCAGAAAACAATGCTAGTTATACAGAAAAAAATAGAGAAAATAAATAATGCAACCATAACATTCCTTTGAGAATTTGTCAGTCTTGAGGCACAAGACTGGCAACTTAATGTTGCATGATGGTTAGTAAATATACAATATATAGTACCAACATATATTGAATCTTGTTTGGAAAGAGTGTAATGAAACATTAACACTGTACAGTTATAATTAATAGCATGTAACTTTTTTTTCTTTTACTGTTTTTTCTACTTTATCTTCCTACCATTTTTATGCTTCTGCTTCCCCTTTCCCCCTCTACTCAATTTATTTTATTTTTTTCCACTGTTTTGTCCCCTCATTCTGCTTTTCCTTATTTTGCCTGCACAACTAATTTTGCCAACTTCTAAAGGGTGAGATACTGGTAAGTACTTGTATAATATGCTAGTGACTGATACTTAAAACTTGGTGATGGTGATTTTCTTTCATAACAAAAATCTCAAAATAGGCCATCTTGCTGTCACAAACATTGTGCACTTAATTGTACAGAAAAGCAAATATCTCTAAAAAGTGTTCCAGGAGATCCAGACATGGGAACTACAGTATAACTTTAAGCCTAGTTCCTAGTACTAAATTTGTGGGGTTATCAATCTGGCCATGAATGTGGCTTTTCATAGACTTTCTCTGTATCAAGGGCATACAAGTTTTGTCTGAAAGGGTTTCATGCCTGAGTAGGGGATTGGACTAGAAGACTCTTCCAACTCTGTTATTCTGTTCTGTTCCGTTCCACCCTACCCTATTTCATTCCATTCCATTGAAAATAGAATAGGAAACTGTGCTTATGGGAAAATCCCTCTTTCTGCATGTTTTAGATTTTTTATCTTCTTCTGGTGAGTGCTGTCAGTATGATAGAATGTCAACACATATGCTATCCACCTCATTCATGCTTTACCAAATAAGGTTTCATGTCTCAGTTCCTAAGTGTCCCTAGTTTTTCATTTAAGAATGGGAACAAGAAGTGAAAAAGTAGTTCAGGGTGGAAGCTAAGTGTACTGGTGAATCTTGACTAGTACTTGTAATGTTACTAACTCTGTTAGATGGTATTTATGATATCCCTAGTTGCAGCTTACATTTACCTTCTTGAAAATATCTTGGAATCCGTGTTGCTATACATAATTAGAATATAATACATGATTCTTTGAGGCCTTAACTTCAAGCAAGCACAGGAAATGGCTTAAGACAGGGGTCCTCAAACTTTTGAACAGGGGGCCAAATTCACAGTCCCTCAGACTGTTGGGGGGCTGGACCAGCTGGGTGGGTGTGGCCAATTTAGCAATCCATTTTGCCAATTTAGCAGTCCATTAAACAATACACACAAATTAAAGATTAATTTGTTTTGCTTCTGGAGGTGTTTTATTTGTTTTTGTTTGCATGTTGCTCTTTTGGTTGACTTTTCCTTTTTACTAGATTGTTTTTTAAATTGTTTAGGAGTCTAGTGGTCCACTTCAGGAAACTCAGTTTTGCAACAATTCTTCTCAGCCTCAAGGAACTTGAGAAATCTGTCTCTCTTCTCTCCCTTTCTCTCTTTCTGTCTGTCTCTCTCTTTCTTTTTGTCTCTCCCTCTCTTTCTCTCTCCTTCTGACTCTCTTTCTGTCTCTTTCTCTCTCTCTCTCTGTCTCTCTCTCTCTCTCTGTGTCTGTGTTTCCTCTCCCTCTCTCCCTCCCTCCCTGTATCTCTGTCCTTGGGAAGGAACTCCTGAACTGGTGCTGAGTGGGAATGTGACATCCAGAGCGAACCCAGCCTCTCTTCTTCTCTGAGCCTTTTCTCTTCCCACGTGGCCCTCTTTGAGACTGCGGCCAGGGTGGCAGTGGGAAGGGAGGGGAATGTGCGGGAGATGGCGGTATAAGAGCCCTCCCTGGCTCTTCCCCAAAGCTGCCCTGGCCTAAGTGGGCAATCCCATGTGAAGCTGCCCGCCGATCACATGTGAAGAAGGGGGCAGCTGCTAGCAGAGAAGGGACAGCGCGAAGGTGGTGTTTCTGGGACAAGAGGAGTCAGCAGCAGCTGCTCACCTCCCCACCCTCCAGCCTAGGAGCACGTGGCTGCACTGGCAGCATCATACCTCTGCCAGACAACCCTCCCCCTCCCACCCGTGCCCTTCAGCCTTACCTTCACAGCAGTAGCAGTGTGAAGTGAAGCAGAACTGGGAAGTGTGGCTGGACGGTGGAAAATAAGGGCAACGGCTGGAGGAAGGGAGGGGGATGGGGGCAGCGCAGCCTTGCAGTAGGCAAGGCAACTCCTCCCCAGGGCCCCATCAGCCAGGAAAAGCCAGCCACGCGGGGAATGGCTGGGAGGAGATGGGCGAGGGGTGGGGCTGAATCCCACCATCCATGGGCCGGATATATTTGGTTTGTGGGCCGTATCCAGCCCGTGGGCTGTAGTTTGAGGACCCCTGGCTTAAGGAGCAGTGTAAACGAATGAAGAAAATAACAAGTACAGTAACTGTGTGTGGCATTGAACTTAAGGCTTAAACTGATGAACTCAATTGATAGGATCATCTAGCTGGTCTTTGGGAAATTCATCACATTGTGCAGCTGTCCCCACCGCCGCCATTATCATTCATGGTGGTCATGCCCTGAAATGAAAAGATATTGGATGAATATACAGAATTGGCTGCAGGACTTAACTAAATGTCAAATAGAATTCAAATTGAAAATATTTCTCCTGGGGTTAATTAAGGCGAAATACAATAGAAAGTTAAAGTACTTGATGTTATATATAATAATAACGGCAAGGATTGTGTAAAAATGGACAAACTCACATTAGAGTTAAAGGGAAAGGATGATTCGGAATACTATGCAGTATGCAATTTTTTAAAAAGTGGAAAAAGGGGCACAAAGGCAGAATATCAGCAAACAGTCCAATTCTGCAAAGTTAAAGTCAGGAAACCTAAGGCTCAAAATGAACTAAGGCTTGCTACAAAAGCCAAAAATAACAAGAACCACAAAAAAGCTTCTTTCAACATGTAAAAAACAAGAAAAAAGTCAAGGAAGTAGTTGGTCCATTAAACAGGAGAAAAAGACAAGAAGGTGACGAGCAGCAGTTTGAAAGCAGAACTGCTTAACTCATTTTTTTACATCTCTCTTTACAAAAGGAAAAAACAGACCTATCAAAAAAATCTCCTATAAAATACAAATTAGGAACACTAGTCAAAATAAGCAAGAAAATAGTAAGACAATGCAGATGAGTTGAAATCATCAGGACCAGATGGATTACACATCAGGGTTCTGAACAGTGGTGGGCTGCAACCAGTTTAACAACCGGTTCGGTTTGTTAAACGCTTGTGCACAGCGTTCAAAATACAGCAATTTGAAGCTCAGCTGCTTACCTTCTAAGGCAGCCCTGGTAAGTAGAACAGCGGAGGTGCGGAAATCAGCTGTGCCACGCAAATCAGGAAGAAGGAAATATAGGACAGGATAGGGCGGGGGCAGGTGGACAGGGGCAACTGATCGTCAAAACTACCGGTTCGCCCAAACCGGTCTGAACCACCAGCAGCTCACCACTGGTTCTGAAGGAATTGACAGATGAGATCTCAGAACTACTGAACCATATCTTTCAAAGATCCTGGAGCATCGGGGAACTACCAGATGACTGAAAGAGAGCCTGATGTATTTCCCATCTACAATAAAGGGGGGGAAACCGATCCAGGAAACCATAGACCTAGCTGCCTGGAAAGATTCTGCAAAAGAT
The DNA here is from genome assembly GCA_032467955.1 of Pseudoxenodon macrops. Taxonomy (NCBI): domain Eukaryota; kingdom Metazoa; phylum Chordata; class Lepidosauria; order Squamata; family Pseudoxenodontidae; genus Pseudoxenodon; species Pseudoxenodon macrops. The sequence goes on from JANHFT010001422.1 coordinate 35,557, forward strand.
CAAGCAACAAATCTGTGAACACCTAGAGCCAAACAAAGTCATAAGCGAAAGATAGCATGAATTTGACAAAAATGGATCATGCCAGTTAAATCTTATTGCATTCCTTGACAAAGGGACAAAATTAGTGGACCAGTGAAATGCTGTGGATATAATTTTCTTGGACATACAAAATCAGAATCAGAATAGAGCTGGAAGAGACCTTTGAGATCTTCAAGTCCAGCCCCCTGCTTAAGCAGGAGATCCTATACCATTTCAGACAAGTGGTTGTCCAGGTGACATCTAAGTGATATCAGTAAGAATTTGATAAAGTTGACCACAACCTATTACTTCATAACACGGAAAAATGTGGGTTAGACCAGGGGTCACCAACCTTTCGGGCTTCGGGGACCACTAAATTCATAATTTTAAATACCGCGGACCACTAATATGATCTGCATAATGACTGGCTGGGTGGCCATGGCTAGGTGATCATGTGACTGGCTGGGTGTGGCCAACTCGATGTCACTCACATTGAGGGGTGCCTCACTAGTCTCTACTCGCCCTTCCCCTCCCAGCCATTCCTCCCCTCCCCTCCTGGGCTTCTTAGGGCCCCAACAAGAAGCAATTGTTGTAGCTAAGCAGCCACCACGAGAAAGAGTTGGCAAAACAGCTCAGTTCAAATTGGATCTGACCGAGGAGGAGGCTCAGTAGAAGTACCTCACTGAGGACTACGGGCATAGGCTTTCCAAGCAGAGGGAAGACCTGCAGGAGTGCCTGGAGGCTCAGTGGGCTGAGATAGTCAGCCAGTTCCAGGCCGTGATGCAGTCCCACTGGAACAAGGTCTTTCAGCTCTTCGCCACCAGCGGTGCTTCCTTGCAGCCTTCCCCCAAAGCCCCATACCAGGAGGCCAAAGTAGACCCCAAGTCAGAATTTCTGCCCCCCTCCGACCCACACAAAAAGACCCCAAAGGGGGAGACTCTCTGCAGCAACACAAACGTTCATTGC